>APFE030851791.1:0-67074 GCA_000404065.3 Pinus taeda
TCTTGAAAATGGGCGAATGGATTCACTTAAATAAAACCTATTCTTGAAAATGGGCGAATGGAAGGTTGTAACTCCTAATTTCAAGGGCTAAATTTACTTTTTTACCCTCTACCTTTATATAAGGTGGGCTATTTGAGGTGATTTGTAAAAATGTACTATGATACACAATATTCACCCACTAAAAATTTAAAACCCCTTAATTTCGCCAAAGGGCGAACATTTGCCCCTAAAATTATCCTTGCACACACACATAGACACACACGAAAGAACAAAACCCAAAAACTGTGCGCTAAATCCAGCCAAATCCTACACACCCACCATATGACGTAAACTATTATATTAAATGATGCGTGCCCAACCAGATCCTACAGAGTTTATCACATAGCTCATATATACATATTAATATATACCAAAAAAATGCGCGTGACCACCATCCACTCTCCATTCCATGCTAGTTTATAAATCCAAACGCCATATTAATACATCACATATATATTTAAAGCTATGACGGGCCCCATGAAGCCCAACCATATATTCCACACACAATTAAATATATATACATATAATGTTAAACCACGGTTTTAGAATCAGATTTTACAAGCCAGACTATTGATTTATTGCCATGGAAAATTTTAAAGGTTAATATTCACAGGTGGGCTAATTTTCCATGATTTTTCAAAAAAAAGATTAGCCAATTTTCATTTTTTATAAAAATGATTCGCCCAAATTTTACAATATAAAATTATTTTGCTTTAAAAATGGAAGTATATATAAAATCATTATAAATTTGAATAATTTTACAAATATATCAACTAGAAATTGCACCACATGTTGCAAAGGAAACATCGTAAGGCAGGAGCATAGGAAAGAATAACATAGAAGATAGAAGCAAAAAAATTATGTAATCTTATTTATTTACTGACATTTCTGTGAGAAACAAATTGTAGAAAACCTTTAAAAGACCTTTAGTGCTCTTCCATGATTAGTCCATTTAATCTCATCTCTCTCTCCCAAGCACTCTTCATTTGGTGAATGCATTGAAAGAGTGTCCATGGCAACCATGGTTTTGGTGGCTTGGAGTTGAGTTGGCATTGATGATAGGATGAAATTTTGAGGATTTGAAAGAAAAATTTTATACTCTCGATATGTTTCATTGGGGAAGAACTTTCTCATAGTATAGGGTTTGTTGGGTACATACCCTCCATATGGGTATTGCCCAAAATCGAAAGCAACATGTTGCCCCTGTTGCCACCCAGACTATTGTAGTTAAGATCCATGCTAGATCTTCCTTTGCCTCCAACTTTGGCCACCTTCCACCTAGATTACTGTAGTTAATATCTCTGCTAGATCATCCTTTGTCTCCACCTTTAGCCGCCATGATGAATGTAATAATATCTAGAAAGAGCATTCCCAAATTGTTGTGGAGAAAGCCAATTCTGAGTAAATAGGGCGTGTGATTGGGTGCATGCTAGAAGAAATTAAGAAGGGGCTAATTTATAGAAAATTGGATTGAAGATAAAGCACCATTGCAGAAGGTGCATGTGGAAAATTTTTATTCTTCTAATATGTTTTGTATTGAGTTTTCAAATATGAAAGATCGATTATGTAAATGTTTTTGATTATGATCAATAAATCCAAAAGATCAGTGACAAATAAGAAATTGAGTTTTTACTTGAAAGGGATGAGATGAACATTACATGTAGTTTGTGCACAGATTCCAACGTTATGAACAATGGAAAGTTTCAATATATAAAGGCAGAGAACTTGTAGCTACACAATAACCAAATATGTTTAAGAGATGATAACGGTATCTAAAGAGCAAGTGTCATAGGAGAGTACCCCAACTTGAGGCAACATTGGGTGGTTATTTATGAGGCTTTTGATTCATCGGGTATTGATGGAGAATGGAATATGAAAGTCAAGTCATGTTCTTATTGTCCCAAATTAAACCACATTCCTTGCAATCAAGTATCCATCCATGTCAAAGCACCTTTGTTTTCATATGTAGATGCACTTAACTTCATGGAGTATTTGTCTAGTGTATAAATTAACATATGTATTAATGTATTAATGAAGACATGTATAAGATGCAATCTCATAATCATTCATCTAAATCATCAATAGTGGGTTTAAGTCATTGGTCCCTTATCACTTGATTCTAGGAGCATTCAAATTCATCTCATCTATTCACACTTAATAGATTATACTAGGTATTCTGAGGTCCATTTCTATCATTGGTCAATCCCATTGTGTCCATTAATAATTTTCCTCATTAAATAGTACTAAAGTAGTTTCTTATATGCTTAATAGTGTGTTACACTGAAATTTGTCACCATGACTATCTGTAATTAATATGGCTCCATCAATAGTCATATTATCCTCCTTGTCAAGCCTTATACCTCTGATCTCCATGTCAAACTTCAAAAGAGAGAGAAAGTCATTAAAAATCATGTTTATCTCTGGGTACGCAGGTTCTCTCTACCTTGCCTGCGTGTACGCATCCCAAGCTCATTGGACCTGCGTACTTGTACGCTTTGTAAGTCAAGGGATGGGTGCGTACTCCTATAAAGGTCAAAAGGCGCGAGTTTCATCTTAAAAAAGTTACTTGTGGTCACTTCTAGAGCTTCTAGAAGAGTGTTTGACGTGTATTGAGCGCCTCCAGATGGTTCATGCATCCCTATGATAGAGGAACTTATCCCATCAAGAGAGGAGCTACCCCATCCAAAAGAGGGAGTATCCCATTGATGTTGACCTGAATAACTTCCTCTAGAACACTATAAATACAGGCATTGGGCCAAAGGAGGGGAGGTTGAAAGCTGAACATTCCAAAGGGTAGATGCTGCTGGAATTAGGACTTCCATTGTAAGCTTGTGAGGAGAGATTACCATCCTTTCTTGTTTCATTTGGAAGTGGGTGAGCTTGTCAAAGTAGAGGAAAACTCTTGCTGGACCCTGGGAGGAACTTGCACAACACCAAGGCTCAGGTTGTAATGGTTTCTTTTGTTTCCTATTAATACAAATAAGTCCATTCTTCTCAATGATTTGTTGTTAATGAATTGTTTCATATACTCCTTGGTCTATATGTTGAATATGTTTTGTTTTATGAGATATTCAGGTGTTATGTAATCGTTTGATTGTTAGTGTATGCAGGTTTCGAAGTGAAGGAGGAGCTCATCTGGATCGACGAGGCTAGACTACTACAACAGCGTTGGACTTCAGGTAGGATCGAAAAACACTTGGTTTCTCATATGATAATGCATGTTTAGAGAAGGATTGCTCTTAATTGTCTTGTTTGTCACTAGAGAGTCTTAGGCTCCTAGGGAGGTTAGTTTTGTCCGCAAAAATAACTCTTTCCGCATGACATAGTGGATTTAAGTCATTGGTCCCTTATCACTTGATTCTAGGAGTGTTCAAATTCATCTCATATATTAACACTTAATAGATTATACTAGGTATTCTGAGGTCCATTTCTATCATTGGTGGGTCCCATTATGTCCATTAATAGTTTTCCTCATTAAATAGTACTAAAGTAGTTTCTTATATGCTTGACATTACCTCTCAGTTTCATATATTATAGAATCATACCATTGATAGGTTTGGAGACATTGGGCCTAGGAGGGAATTACTCTTTTTTCTACCTCTCCCAAGTTGCGCTGGGGTATATCATTACTATTTGAAAACCTTGAAGACTATATTGGCACTGTTATTGGTGCTAGATACTGTGACATATATCCACATTATATTTTGTCATCACTATGATCTGTTTTATGACATGGATCCCCCATATACTTTCTAATGGCCATGGTATTGCATATTATTACATGGAACGGCAACATATTTTGCGAGTGTTCATGGATTTTTCTCTCTTTTACTAAGAATGGGTATGTCTACCCCGGGGACGATTTATATATCTAATTGGTTGATGACTAGTTGTAGGCACTTATAGGTATTTGATCCAATAAATGTTTACATATGCCACTCTTCTCACCATGAATTTCTTAATCTATATATATCTAATTGGTTGATGACTAGTTGTAGGCACTTCTAGGTCTTTGATCCAATAAATGTTTACATATACCACTCTACTCACCGTGAATTTATTAATCTATTTTAGCCATCAGTTCCTTTTATGACGACCTTATACATTAGCAGACATATGTTATAATTATATTTTCCACCATAGGTATTGCAAGGAATTTATTACATGAGGCTAAAATTATATAATTGAGTAATTTCTCATAATTATTTCAGAATGGAGTAATTATTTTGTCAAAATTTCATATGAAATATTTTTTTTTCATAATTATAAAAACTCATAATTGAAAAAACATTCGTATTGAATTGGGAAAATTTGATAATTGAGTGTGGAACGTGAGGAAAAAAATCATAATAGGTAAAATATCCATTGCAACTTAGACAAAATATGATAATTGAGCATGGAACATATCTATGAATTGTGATTTCTTGGTTCACATGCCATGACCTGTATCCACCTAATTCACACACCATCAAGCCTATATTCAATCTCTTGTAAATTCCTTCAACAAGATTTCAAATTGGAAGATAGGAAAACCTACAATTTAAGAGTGGAAATTTTGTTGCAATAAAGTCACTAGCTAAGGAAGGTGTCTTAAGCGGCAAGGAACAAGAAGGGTCTTCAACCAAGGCTCAAGGTATAATATGGTTCTTATAATTCTATTCACATGATATTAATATGGATCTACATGATTTCTCCCTCCGTCATATGTTGTATTCAATTCCATATACTATATCTAATTTTTCTTCAATATATTAGGTTAGATTTAGTTGTAATCAACATTCCTACCTGCTTGAAAAGGTTAAGAATGACATTTATTTTCCATGTGTGTAGGTAGCAAGTGATAGGAGTTGGAGCATTAAATATCTAGAGTTACATCGATCAAATCACATGAGAACGACCTTCAAGAAAACGGTATGTTCCATGACTCCTCTTCTCATAGCAAGGAATTATATTGATTACAATAGATCTAGAGGGATTTTTTGTAGTGATCTATCATCCCCTTTGTCTTTGATCTCATTAGATCAAAAAATAGATCTTCTTATATACAATAAAAAATTTCTACAACAATTGGACATATATGAAGGATCCAAGAATGAAACCATGTGGATATTGATCTCAATATAATTTATTTTTTTATTTTTTATGGTAGTGAGTAGGAGGGAACCAAAGTGTGTAAGAATTCTGTTTGTGAATGTATAAGGTTCAAGAGAAATACAACTTGATTTAATAAAAGATAATGGAGAATTTTTCTATTTACTATGTTTTGTATTCACTTGCATCTTTGTAATGTGATATTCATTTCTTTCATTGTGTAACTCTTATTTTGCAAGTCACTAATCTATATGAATATCAAATCCATGATATTTCCATGAAAAATATGAGTTCCCTTATGACTTTCTTGAATTAATTTTCCAAGAACTTTTAAAACTCCCCATAGTCTCCCCTACAAAGCTCAAAAAACACACCATTCCTACAAGTGAAGTGAGATACTCTATTTCTTTCTCTAACAATGATAATTCGTTTACATCCCTTATCCCTTATCTCATGAAGCATATTTTTGTGATGTTAAAACTTTCCATATTTTAAATTAGTTATAGATTCTATTGCAAATTTGTTATAGTGTATAAGATGATGAAACTTAAGGGGATATTTCTTATATATGACTATAAGATCTATAAATTTATTATATTTTCTTTCTTTTTTTATTTAGATTTCATTTTTATTATCATTCACAAATTTATTTTTCCAATCAATTATCTTGATAACATTCCTTCTACTTTGTACTTAGCACCCTCCCCTCCAAGTGCAACATTGTACCCTATGATGTGTAAATTCTCTTTTTTTTAGAAATTACTTAGTTTCAACGAAGTCACTTTACTTATAATGCTTAATATTCACACATGCTATATATATATATAATATATATATATAGAAGAGAGAGAGAGAGAGAGAGAGAGAGAGAGAGTTATGACTTGACAACTAGAAATTTAACGTTGAATCTTATGTTACATAATACTCATAAACTGGCTGCCAATTGAGCTCCCATTTGATTTTTTTTATGAATTTTAATAATAAACCCAAAATCAAAGTAAAATTAATAGTTGAAAAAAGAAAAAGAAAGAAAGAGTAAATACTACTAAATTTTTCTATATTTGTAATTTATTTAATCATTTTCTAACAACAAAAATGAATATATTCAAATCAATGAATATCATACTAGAATAAAACTAATAGATAAATCATCTAAAAAAAATTATAGAATAAATTTACATAAAATTCATTATATATAATTTTCCCAAATTTTATAACTTAATTATTTTTCAGCATCTTTTCTTTACTTATTTCACCATTTGGGTTTCTAATAATTAGGCAGCTTAGTCCTTTCCACTCAAGCTGCAAATTATGCTTTGGGAAAAATTGCAAATCAATATATAGAGTGGAAAATTAATTGCTTACTAAGGTGCAAAGACTTGCATAAATAATGGTGGACACTAACTCTAGGTAACCATCTCTAGGTAACTGTAGTATATGGTAATGCAGTAACTCTAGGTAAGTATGGTGTATAGTATAAATTTGAATATGAATTTCAATGGAAGTGTTTTATCAATATATGCAATGGAAAAATTAATTTCTTACTAAGGTGCAAAGACTTGCATAAATAATGGTGGGCAATAACTCTAGGTAACTATAGTATATGGTTCAATGACGTAATGGTGGGTAGTAACTCTAGGTAAGTATGATGTATAGTATAAATTTGAATATGAATTTCAATGAAAGTGTTTAAAGAAAACATGTTTATATGTTTTAATTTCAATGAAAGTGTTTTAGCAATATATGTAGTGGAAAAATTAATTGTTTATTAGGTGCAAAGACTTGCATAAATGATGGTGGGCAATAACTCTAGGTAATGACAGTAACTGTAGGTAAATAAAGTGTATAGTATAAATTTGAATATGAATTTTAGTGAAAGTGTTAAAGAAAACACGTTTATATGTTTTAATTTTTTAAATATCAACAATCAAATTTTATGTTTATAAATTTTCAATATCAATAATCTAGTTTTGTAGTTTAGGTTAAGTTAAATCGATAAAATTATATGGTTCAATGATGTAATGGTGGGCAATAACTATAGGTAAGTAATTTTATGTTTATAAATTTTCAATATTAATAATCTAGTTTTGTAGGTTAGGTTAGGTTAAATCCTTAAAATTACGGATAAAATTATATAGCTTAATTTTTTAAATATCAACAATCAAATTTTTTGTTTATAAATTTTCAATATTAATAATCTAGTTCTGTAGGTTAGGTTAGGCTAAATTGATAAAATTATGATAAAATTATAAATTACTATAAAATTATATGGTTCAATAACGTAATGGTGGGCAGTAACTCTAGGTAAATATAGTGTATTATATGGGGCAGTAACTCTAGGTAAATATAGTGTATAGTATAAATTTGAATATGAATTTCAATGAAATTATATGGTTCAATGACGCAATGGTGGGCAGTAACTCTATGTAAGTATAGTGTATAGTATAAATTTGAATATGAATTTTAACGAAAGGGTTTAGAAAAAAATTGAATATGAATTTTTTAAATATCAACAATCAAATTTTATGTTTATAAATTTTCAATATTAATAATCTAGTTCTTTAGGTTAGGTTAGGTTAAATCCATAAAATTACGATAAAATTATATGGTTCAATGACGTAATGGTGGGAATAACTCTAGGTAAGTATAGTGTATAATATAAATTTGAATATGAATTTCAATGAAATTATATGGTTCTATGACATAATGGTGGGTAGTAGCACTAGGTAAGTATAGTGTATAGTGTAAATATGAATATGAATTTCAATGAAAGTGTTTAAAAAAACACGTTTATATGTTTTAATTTTTTAAATATCAGCAATCAAATTTTATGTTTATAATTAAACCCCAAATTAATCTTCAAATAGTGCCAATCATATAGATGTCAGTGGAAATGAGCCTAACCCATTCAAAACACAATTCCACGTATTTCTCAACATATTTTCATAATTTCGTAAGAGTGAAAAATATGTTACAAATTTGGGTAATTACAGTAGAATAAGTCCATTACAGATTGATTATCCAGATCACGCATCAATTCCCATAAACAGCTCCCTGATTTTCAAGACTTTCAAGAATATTTCTAGACCCGCGGAGAAAAGCTTTAACAGTTTGAGGATGCAAATATTTCATTATCGCCCTTCACCTTGAAGCCACTGACAGCAGGAAAAATAGGGCGAAGGCCATCCAGGAGCTCGCGATTACCGAGACTGCGCTCTTCTGTGATTGGCCTCAGTGTTTTCTCCAAGCCTGCCATCTTCCCACACATACTCTCCACAGAGGGCCATTTCCAACCACTTCCTATCAAGTTTTACTGTCGTCTTCAGAATCGCCATTACCAAATTCAAATTGTCTGGACAAATAAAATATTGAAATGAAAACCCTAACCTGCACCAAACCCTAAGGACCAGGGAAAAATTTCCTGGCAAACCAGTGGACGCTGCACTAAACAAAAAGATTATCGACATTAGTCGCAAGGCGTGGATGAATGGGTATTTAACCAAAACAGGGATCCTTAAGAACAGAAAAGGAAGTTAACCTCAATTTCCTTGAAGCTGGAGCAAAAGGAATTTAAACCCTGTGACAGACATTAAGAAACACCAATCCAACAAAGATGCATATGAACCTTAATATAAGGGATTAGGTTTAATAATAGTTTTTTCCAACTACTTTAGGACAATTGAACGACTAAAATTCTTCTAATCGTCTAATATTTAATCTAATGATGCAAAAAGATGACAAGTAGGCAAAAGGAAAGTGTTTCTCAGAGGGAAATGCCTTATGACATAATAAACATTTTATATTTACATATTAAGTACTAATGATATTCCATAATGTTTTTAAATTTCAAGATAGTTTTCCATTCTTAAAATTTTCCTATTAACCGCTAAAAATATATATATATCGATGATAGAAGTAATTTTGGTTTTCAACTTGCATAATAGTTAACAAAAAGATGCAGAACCAAAAAATCCAACGGTTAATATCACAATCATCCAATGATTGTGATCATTTTCAGGTCCAAACCCGCTCACCCTATAAAAAGCCTCCCACCATCTGAAAAGTTAGGGTTCCACCATCCTCATCCAAATTCTGAGTCCTTGCTGGCATAAAACGTTACTCGACCATCCTCCTCGCAACTGGTTTACACGTTAACCTCTTCGGTGTCTTAATTCATGGCCTAATGGCCTATTACTACAACCATATCTCTGCGACCTTTGTGGACCCAACTATTCTGGCACGCCACCCTGCCTGCGTGGCATACAATGATTTTCATTGGAGGTCGACCATTGTTTGGCACTTGCAGCTCCGGTCGCGTGGCCTGGACTCCCTCCATGCAACGACACCCACCATTATTCAAAATTCAAAATACAGATATACATATCCAATATTTGATATGCCTTATAAATTAGTGTATCATGGTGTTCAAATGCAAAAAAAGCTTAAAACCCTGCATAAATCATTGTGTATGAAAACAAATTTTTTTTGCAGGTTTAACTAAAACGATTCTAACCCTTTTGAGTTGATGTAACGACTTATATATTATGTATATAGATATATTTTCATGTATTCACCATGCAATATGAACATACACCTAACATATTTGTGTTATAATTATCTAAAAAAAACATAAAGTATAATAGAACATAATGTATAGTAAAATATACACATATTTTAATTTAAAACTATTTAGACCATTCATTCGAAATAAAACACCATGTTACAATAATTCGCATTATATATCTATATCTATATATATATATATATATATATATATATATATATATATATATATATATATATATATATATTATATAATATATATATATATATATATATATAAGATATAGATATAGATATAGATATATAATGCGAATTATTGTAACATTGGTGTTTATTTCGAATGAATGTCTAAATAGTTTTAAATTAAAAATATGGTGTATATTTTACTATACATTTTAATATATATATATATATATATATATATATATATATAATATATATATATATATATATATATATATATATATATATATATATATATATATTATATATATATATATATATATATATATATATAACATTCCATATTCGTAAATGCCACACTAACCAGAAACATTTTGTATACATAGTAAATTTTTATATATACATTATACAATGTACGCGTAATTTAGAGAACATAATGAAAAATAATATACATTAACAACTATTAAGCCTGAAACCATAAACTAGGGTTTAATTTAAGAATTCAGTAATTAAACATGGCATATAAATACACAGTTGTACACAAGAGATTAAGAACTTATGTGCCAATGAAAATTCGACTGGTTGCGAGCTCTCCACGTTCCTCCAAGTCATAGTCCTAGTGATTCATAAGCTCAACCACCGGTCACCTCCGAGCTAGGACAACAACTCCATAACCAATAGTCATAAAACCAAAATGAAACCTAGGCCAAGGCACCAACCCTAGCAACCCTAGTCTCCAATCATAGGCTCGCATCCCCCTGACCGACACCCAAGCGTTGTAGCTAGAGTCTCTCGACCATGCCCACCTTCTAAGGAAACTTACTGTAGGTAAGGATGGTCTCATCCCATAGCTCTAGGAGCTTTTCTACTGTCCAGGGATCCAAGTACCAATGGCCAAATTGATTCAACTCCAAACCAATACCAGAGCCCCCCCAAGATTCATCAGTTATCTCTGAATTGAGTTCCCCAACCATAATTCCATGGAAACACAACCATAAAAAGGACCAACAAACCATCAGAGCACCAGGCTTCCTGAAGCTAGCATAGGGGCTCACATCATAAACAAGATGCATCCTAGTAGTATGGTTAATTGAATAACTGCACCTTATCCAATCTCGAAGTCCACCCCATGACTCACTAACTAATCAATAACCAACTGAATGATTAACTGATTTAATAATAATCAAACAAAATCACCACTTGTTTATATATGCATGGCCCTAACTTTCCCTGTGTCATCCTCTAGAACCCACGTGGGAATTGGGTGCATTTTTCACCAAAAATACCCAACCATTGTCTCTTTCCATGGAGTTTCATCCCTCATACTCTTTTCATGGAGTGGGCTCCGCAACCAACCTTATTTTATTAGTACCACAATAAGTGCAAATTTATAATATTGGGTATGATGACCCCCAAAAACATAACTAGGAATAACTACATGACCATGTAGGCCATATAATGAAATATCCGCCTCACCATCTTAATATAAAAAATAGATATATTTACATCATCAAAATAGGTGGAGGTAGGTGGAGGTATTACACAACATGTTCAAGGTCATCAACATTAATGTCTTTCGAGTTTGGATGCTCTACTTTCTCACATAAAAGGCCATCTCTAGTGTGGGATGAAACCTCCAACACTAACAGGAACCAATGCTCAGGATTGAGCCCCAATTACTTCATCTGATTCTTAATGTTATGTTTATCCACTCAGTGTATGCATTTTTCTTTTAGTATATTAGTTTATTTTAGTTATCATAGACTTAATAATAATAGGTGTTGGCATTTTGAGAAAGCTAAACTATTGTCCACTATCAAAAGTATTTCCCTAATGATTCAATGTAGCATAAACAATATCATAATTTTTATATAAAATCATTTTGAAGTAATACAATTTCAAATTAACTTTAAAAATATTTTTAAAATAGCCTAAATAAAATCTTAAATATAACCCTACTATATTAATGAAATACAACAATACTCTTTTTTTTCGTGTCATTTGCTTTTCAACCATCGGTTATCATTTGAGAGGGTTATAATTGGTTTTTTTGGTTGTGGTTAAATATTAAGCTACAATTTTTAGTTTACCATTAAATTTTACTAATTTTCAGTCTTTTCCATTTTTACTTGTTAAATTATATTGCTATTAAAATTTACAAATTTCAATAGTCTTTCCCATTCCAAATTGGAAGGAGTCCAATTGTGTGTTCTGATACCCATACCTGAGGGTTGGAACTAGCCCCCTTGTTGGCATTGATAACCAAGTTTCGTTCTCTCAAGATGCCAGGTGGGCATCATGCAAGGGCCCATCCATATGTATGTTATTTTTTATTTTTATTTTTTAAAGAGCTTTTAGTATCATGCATTCCAATTTCAGGTGCATAAGGTATAACTATGGACTTTAAATTCTATTTCTTTTTTAAACGTTATTAATGAAAAAAAATTAAAGCTCATTAATTATAATTATTAAATGCATCCCTCTTCTATTATAGTTAGGACATAAATTTTTATTTAATGACTCATCAACCCTTCGTTCACCTCATCGCATGATCGTGTTGTTTGCCCAACTTGGGCGCGCCTCGTTGTAACCAAGTCATCACACACGGGCACCTCCGCATGAGTCACACTTCCGTTCACAACTCCAACACTTCACCGTTTCATTGTGCACGGCGCGCCCTACCAGGGTCGCCTGTCAGCACGATTCTTTGTTTCGGCGTGCATGGCGTGCCCCCGCCCAGCTGCCCATCGGCACGTCCACCCGCACCTTCACCCATACTTGTTCACCCGGGTCGCCTGACAACCTCACCCGGGTCGCTCGAACAACTTCACCTGGGTCGCCCGACAACCTCACCCGGCTCGCCCGAACGATTTCACCCGGGTCGCCCGACGACCTCACCCGGTTCACCCGAACGACCTCACCCAAGTTTTCTGCCTGACGAGCTCGCCTGAGTTTTCTACCAGACGACCTTGCCCGAGTTTCCTGCACGAGTTTTTTTCCCGAGTTTCTCACCTGATTTTCCTGAACAAATTTCTCACCTGAGTTCTACCTGTCGTGTGAGTTCATCTGCAACCGTATAACTCCTTTATCGAACTCGTGTTGATCGAATGATTGTCGTTTGCCTCCAAATGCCCTCCAATATATACGGGTAGGTGGCGGGTTATGTCACCCAGCCAACCCACGCCCAACGCCCAAGCCAACTCATTCAACATGTTGCCTTCGCCCGAGTGGAGGGTTGGCCCGCCCAACTCGTGGGCCACCCTCTCAACTCGCCCAACATCGTATAAAATCGTCTCCAAGACACTTTGCACGCATTCGTTCATGTATCCTTCGCACGATGGAGTCGCCCTGCCCATCGCACGGACCACAGGTCCTTACATCCTCCCCCACCTGAAATCATTGTCGTCCTCGACAATATCTCATCCCGGCAACCACCTGTCACCAAGACATCCATACCAAGGCATATACTCCATCGGTATGTCATATATCGAAAGATCATCTCAATCCATGATCATCAATCACCCTGTCACAATCTCCACATGTTGCTCCCCATCGTGGAAGGCTAGCCCTTCCATCTCAAGCTACATGCTTCCTGCAACATCTTGTGTCGATCTCATCATGTGTTGTCCTCGTGTGAACTGCTGCCATGATACTCCAACACAATGCTAACACATCTCTGAACACTTCGCGACCCCATGTTTGAACTAGTCGGGTGATCAGTCCAATTGTCACGCTCAAACCATGAGAATGCACATCCTCATGCCACCATCAGTCGTTTCTCAGAATATCCTGTCACATCCTCAACTCGATCAAGAATCCATCTCCATATAAGTGTAAGCCATGTACAGGTCCATGAGTAGTCTCCATCTCATCTGCAACATGTTGTCCATGATGTTTGGTGTCAATGTGCTGCATGAAATCAACCGCATCTATCCCAACATTATCCATATGTGTACCGCCTCAATATGAAGAGATCATCTCATCAATCTCCGACTCTCGATGTGCCACATCGAGGTCCATGAAGCAACCTCCATCATACCTGTATGTGCCATCCCTCAAGTCTGCTATAGAAACAAGTATACACCTGTCTCATCTATCCATGTGCTGCCCATGATCATAGATCAATTAGCTCCCATGTGCCAAAGGTGGTTGAGTCTCGGCTCAACCCATGCCCAAGTGTTGCCACCAAGGCATCATCATCGTCATAACTCCATCACTCCAAAGTGTCTCTATTGATCCTCCACATCAAGTCACTCTTCCAAGCCACACCCATACATGTACTCAAAAGTATGCATCCCATTCTGCATCAAAGTCTCTGACCTCAACTCCTCAATGCATCAGATCCTCTAAGTCCGCTATATATGAAGTCCTCAAAAGTCATAACCTCATGTCATCATGAGCTCCATGAGTCATCTCAAACCAACATCCTAGCAAGCGTACAAGTCTCAGCCCAAAGGTCTCTGCAAGATGCCTCAGCTCTCCATGTAGTAGGAATGCTCCATAATCTGCTCACAACTCCATCTAAGTCCATGGCCTTGTTGTACATAAGTGCACAACCTCTCCATCGGCTCATAAGTAAAACATCTCCATGTCACACCAGAAAATCCACCTGCACAACATCCCTACCTTGGCACTCCTCACTGGATGCCCATAAGTGACACCTCTACAGTGCTCCTACATAATGTCCCTGCATAAGACTGCCATGCTCCATGTCTCCAACCTGATATCCATGACTCAAGTTTTCCATGTAGCCCAACCAAGTAGACTCATCACAACAATCGGTCATCCTCACCCAAGTTTGCAATCTTCGGTCTAGTGAACTCGGTCACCCAACAATATCATCATCACATGAGTCTCTCCATCATAGCTCCTCCACTAAAGGTTCCACCAAGACTTGCTCTTGGTCTTGGCCATGAGAAGTCCACTCAAGTATCATCATACCTCAAGTTTGTGCCCTTCTCCAATCTGTCCATGAGTCATGTCAGGAACTTAGCCTAATTCTCCATGTGGCTAAAGCATGACCCAATCCTCCACAACAATCATCATGTTCCTCCCTTGTCACGGGCCTTTGTACCTTCAACCATAAGGTCACAAACAACCCCAGCAAGTCCTGCAATAATCAACAATCCTTGCTTCTCCATACAAGGTCTCATCATAGACATCCATGGTAAGATCCTCCCTAGCCTCGACAAATTGATTTTGCCCTTCCCTGCATATGGTTCATCTACCAAATGCTCGAGTAAAACACAAGTATCAATAGTACTTACATCATCATCATGAGGTTCCTCCATGTCAGTACCCTCATCCATCCATGTTTGCAAACTGCACGATCCTGGTCCAACTTGATCAATTTCAAGTTCATCCTCCATCATGGTCACATCTACAACATCCTCAACTATCACGGCTTCCTCTTCCTTGTCATCGCATTCTGTATCTTTCTCCTTATGATTCAAAGCTATGAAATGCTTCTTCTCAAGAGTTAGCCATTTCCACTTCTCTCGAATCAAGTCCTGCCTTATCTTCAGTTCCTTGAGTTCTGCATCAAACAATTCCACTTCCTTTGCAAGTCAATAGGCTTCATCCCTATTCCCATCAGAAATCCCTTCCTTGACCAAAGCATGAAGAGCATCCTTTGCTTTGAACACGCCTTTGCCCCATTCTACAAATCTTTTTTCAACCTTACTTGATTCTTCAAGTAGACTCCAATCAAATTCCTTGAAGGTTGCAAAACCCATTTCCTGCAAGATAGACATCCTTCTTGACTCTTCACCATTCACCAGGTTCCCCCTGCAAAACTGAACTAGCTCTTGATTCCACCTGTCGATAAGATCATCTTCCTTCACCTGCAAGTACCTGCTTCCACTATCATCAACCGTCAAGTGTATATGCACTTGCTTCTCCCAGCTTCCTGCAAGACTTCTCCAAGTCTTTAGACTAGCTCTGATACCACCTGTCACGATAGTGCAGTGGGATCAACACTTCATTGTCAACCCGATCAGCTTCCTGATCATCAACTCTGATACCACCTGTCACGCCCCTACACCTGCGGTAGTCTTTCAACCGCTTATAGCGAGGTACAACACCACTGAACACTTTCTTTTCACCAATACTTATGTTCATGGACTACGCCTTAACATTCGTTACTTAGTTTATTTTTCTTCACCAAGTATTATTATTATCCTTTATACAGATGAAAACCCATACATATTCATCATCAATGGCAATTAACACATATAAAATTGCACAACAGTATAAAGGGAGGGCAACTCCCTACAATATGAGTATGCCCGAATCAATATATATAATCTTCTTTTATAAGTACAAGTTAAATCTTAGGAAACCCCAAATTTACACTTAGCCAAATTTCCAACTTTCGGCAAACTCGGTTCCCCAGCTCGTCGGCGCCTCCGCACGGTTGCCGCATGACTCACCAAACCTTCGTTCACCTTGTCACACGATCATGTTGTTTGCCCAACTTGGGCACGCCTCGTCGTAACCAAGTCGCCACACACGGGCACCTCCGCATGAGTCACACCTCCGTTCACAACTCCAACACTTCATTATTTCCATCGTTTTGTCGTGCACGGCGCGCCCTACCCGGGTCGCCCGTCCGCACGATTCTTCGTTTTGGCATGCACGGCGCGCCCTCACCCGGCCGCCCGTCTGCATGTCCACCTGTGCATTCACCCAAACTCGTTCACCCGGGTCGCCCGACGACCTCACCCGGGTCGCCCGAACGACTTCACCTGGGTCGCCCGGCGACCTCACCCGGCTCGCCCGAACGACTTCACTCGGGTCGCCCGACGACCTCGCCTGGTTCACCCGAACGACCTCACCCGAGTTTTCTGCTCGACGACCTCGCCCGAGTTTTCTGCCCGACGACCTCGCACAAGTTTCCTACACGAGTTTTTCGCCCGAGTTTCTCACCCAAGTTTCCTGAATGAATTTCTCACTTGAGTTCTACCTATCGTGCAGGTTCATCCGCAACCGCAGAACTCCTTGATCGAACTCGTGTTGATTGAATGATTGTCATTTGCCTCCAAACACCCTCCAATATATATGGGCTGGTGGCGGGTTATGTCACTCGGCCGACCCATGCCCAACACCCAATTCGACTCGTTCAACATGTTGCCTTTGCCCGAGTGGAGGGTCAGCCCACCCAACTCGTGGGACCGCCCTCTCAACTCGCCCAACATCGTATAAACTCGTCTCTAAGACACTTCGCATGCATTCGTTAATGTCTCCTTCGCACGGTGGAGTCGCCATGCCCGTCGTACGGACCGCAGGTCCTTACAATAGGGATCAAGAATATGGTTATTATTAAGTTTAATGCAACTCAAATTTAATTGGATTATTATGATAAATTTTAATTTAATAAGTAGTTTTTGTGTATTTATAGGGATATTGTTAATTTTATTTGACTTGGTTATAAAGTTAAAATTATTAGTTTTACAATACATACATTTTACTGGATATATTTAATTTGATCATAAAGCCAAAATGGTTAGGTGTACACTACAATATACACTTTCTAGGAAACAATATTGATGACTATAGTATTATCTTCATATATTAGATTTAATAAAGTCTATTAAATAAACTTAAAATCCATTTTAATAATAAGAAAATATTAAATTTATTTTATTGACAATTTAGTTAAATTATAATTTATTATTTTTTCTTTTGAATTTTATTTAGCAAGTGGATGGTCAATTCGAAACTACTCACTAAAATAACATCAATGATATAGAAAGTGACACATCGATATTAATAAAATATCATTAATAATATAGAAAGTGACACATCTATATTAATAATATTTTGAAAATATAATTATTTGATAGACAATTATATTAATAATATTTCGAAAATATAATTATGTCAAATAGAAAAATCAAGATTTCATTTACTTTTGAAATTGAGTTGCATAATTATAAGGAAGTGATTTCATAGTTTTACTCAAATGTGTAGCAGGATCGTTGTTGTCATAAGCATAATTTAGATCTATTGGAAGATATTTAATCAAAATTATTTAATGGATGGTGAAAGTACAATTAGCATTCTGCAAATGGTCCGTACAATAATATCAACAAAATAAACAACCAATTAAATTAACAAATAAACATCTAATTAGATGACAAATAAATATAAATAAAATTATTTTTAAACACCAAGTACATAACAAATAAATATAAAAAAAATTATAAAAATTATACTTTGAACATTTTGATAATAGCCCGTCAACCTAAGACCCAATGCGTATCTCTGCCTGGCTAAAGGATAATAATAACATTTTTAAATGCAGAGTATATTTAAACTTTCTATTTGATCTAAAATTTAAAAAGAGAAAGATTTATAAAAATAGGGTCCCAGCAAATTAGTTTGATGCCAAACTCTAAAATTAGAACCTCTAAAATTAGAACTTGTGACACAATAAATATTATAAGGAAAAAAAAATGTGGAATAATATATAAGAAAACGCAAATTAAAGCATGATTTTTTTCCTAAAATTATTGTTTTTAAATATGTCATATCTATTATAATTTATTGGTCATGAAGACATCTATTTTTTTGCAATAAAAAAATATGATTTTAGAGGATTGTATATAATAAAGAAAATAAGATAATAGTTTATATGGTAGTGGTTGATATTTTTTTATGTGAAAATGTTATTTGGGAATTTGAATGATAGTAAGAAGGTGATTAGGGAGGCGAGAGGAGTGCATAAAGGAAAGTAGGTGGCTTTGTAATCTGATCTAGGGTTTGAGTTAGGGTTTGGTAGCTGGTAACCATGGCACAACCCAGAGGAGGGAGCTTTGCTCCCTCCTACATTCAAGTCGCTGCGAACAGAAGCAAGGGAGAGGATAAGCATTGCTTCAAGAAACTAATGGAGGTGACAACTCAGGATATTAACACTGGAAATATCAGACCTCACGGACAAGAAGAGAATCACGAGGAAGATAGCAGGGAGAAGAGGACAGGGGGTAGCGGTGAGAAAGCTGCACCTATGAGTGCGACAGGGGTCTGTAAACCTAAGTTGAACATTATCCCTCGAGTAGTTTTAAGTGACCCAGCGATTCAGGTGCACGGAGATCACAGGGTGGAACGCGCGGTTATATGAAAATTTATGGGGATTTGGCTGAGGGAGAAGGCTTTGTACACATGGATAAGGAACCACTGAAAACCAATGGGAGAAATAAACCTTCACCTTGGGTCCAAGGGCTTCTTTATGGTGGTGTTCGCAAGCTTAAAGGATAAAGACAGAGTGTTCGAGGGAGGACCCTATTTTCATGCTGCTACAAGCCTTTACATGCGACCATGGGTGATGAACTTTGTCCTAGAACGAGAAACGTTCACTTTGGTACCAGTATGGATAAGGCTTTACTCCCTTCCTTTAGAGTATTGGATGCCAGAGTCTCTAAAGGCTATTGACAACAAGCTAGGGCATTTTATAAGATATCAGTTGCGAATCTAAGAGGAAAATACACTTTCTTCGCTCCGATTTGTGTGGAAATGGACTTATCTGGGGCACTTCCAAATGATATCATTTTAGAAGTGTATGACAAAGAATGGGTGTAGGCGGTGGACTATGAACATGTCCCATTTAGGTGTCGTAAGTGCCATGAACACAGGCACCTATATAGAGACTGCCCCTCAAACAAACTGGAGAGAAACACGAAAACCACCACAAGCAAGGATCCCGAGGGTTTCACTAAGGTGGGGGGTAAAGGGAGAGGAGGAAAGAGGTACCAAAACAAAATCAACAAGGATGTGTGATCGAGCCACAATAGTTTCAAGATATTAGAAGAATAATTCAGAAACGACGGGGAAAACCAAGAATCGGAGACTAATCCCACTGAGAAGGAAATGGATGATAGCATGGAAGATATACCAGAGAACATCCAGCAAAAGGATGATATACCGAGCATTATGGAGCTCAGTAGGGACCATGAGATGACCCTAGGTGAGGCAGGAACGGAGGACCATGAACTGCAGGAGATTCTAGAAAGGGAGAATTTAGATCTAGAAAAGTTTTTGGAGCAGGGGATCACCAAAGGGGTTGACTCCCTACCAAAAGAGGAGTTTGACAGGATTCAACAACTCTTCCTCTGGAGATCCCAATCGAAAGGTTCTGGAGTCAAAAGAAACCATGACAGCCAGGAGAATAGAGGGATGAAAACAATGAAGGAAACACCAAGGCACTCTTCTAAGAACCTAGGTAGGAAAAGACAGAATGAACTGTGGACCAAATGTGGGAAACTCATGATTAACTCAGGTAAGATGAAAGATCTCATCATTACTCCTTTACAAACCTTTCTTAATGAAGCTCACAACCTGGAACATTAGGGGTCTAGGAAGTAAAAGGAAACAAAGAAATCTTATTAGTAGAATAAAAGAAGAAAAACCAGATATGGTTTTTATTCAGGAAACAAAGTGCTCGATGGACAAGAGCAAAGAAATACATAGTAAATGGTTAATCAAGTATGAGTATCTAGAGTTTAAGGCAGCTAACTCAGCGGGGGGGATTCTCACGCTTTCGGATTCCCATAAACTTGGAATCCTGGATGTTGAAGCGTCCAGGAACTATCTATCACTGGTGATTCAACCTGTGGGTGATAAAGAGATCTACATGATTACAAACGTCTATGGTCCTCAAAAACTAGAAGACAAACTCAAGCTTCTCACCTCCCTTGAGGAGATGAGAGAGAGATATCCTGACATTCCCTGGATTCTGGCAGGGGATTTCAATATGATCAAATCTCTTACAGAGAAAAAAGGTGGCACTAGAATACTAGGCAAAGACTCCATTGCCTTCCAGAACTTCTTAAATAACATGGGACTAGTGGATACTGAAACAATGAATGACACTTTCACCTGGAACAATAAGAGGGGAGGGGCTTCTCAAGTTGCCTCTAAACTAGATAGATTCATAATCTCAGAGAACCTCCTTCCTACAGGCCTTGACATGTCATCTTTAATCCTTCCCGTTGGAGGCTCGGACCACTTGCCTATCCAACTTGAAGCCACTTTTATGGGTACACCGAGGAATAGAACTTTTAGGTTTGAAAATGTCTGGCTCTCTCACCTTGACTTCACCATCAATATTGACAAATGGTCGATGGAATATATGCCCATTCAAGGCACTAAAATGTTCATGCTGCAACAAAGACTTAAACATATCAAATCTAGACTTAAATATTGGAACAAAAAAGAGTTTGGTAATATTTGTAAAGCCAAAAGAGAAGTTGAACAAGAACTCCAGGGGATTAATCAGATCATCATTACAGATGGTTTTACTGAGGAAAGGAAAACTCAAGACAATTCTCTTCAGAAGGAATGGGAAGATCGATGCATGTAAGAGAAGATTTTCTGGAGATAGAAATCGAGGGTGCAATGGATCAGAGAAGGGGAAGAAACACAAAGTTTTTTCATAATTCAACGTTGGATCACAGGTCAAATAACAGAATTTCAAAACTCATAGATATTCAAGGGAAATAGCTTGTCTCCCACAAAGAAATGGATTTTTTCCTAGTTCAACACTTCCTTAGCATAGAAGATGAGCCTCTCCTCAACGAATCATGGTTCATTAACAATTTTACAAAGTACATTCCCAAACTTGTAACTAGGGAAGACAATTACAATCTTAACATACCAGTTTCTAAAGATGAGGTCAGTGAAGTTATCAATGAGACGCAAAATGGGAAAGCTCCTGTCCCATATGGTTTTAATGTGGACTTCTTCAAAGCATGCTGGAAAATAGTCAAACAAGACATCCTTGATGTTGTGGAAGACTCAAGAAGATCCAAAATGGTTTTGAAGGCTCTCAATGCCTATTTCATAGCTTTGATTCCAAAGCAGGAAAAAGCTATGACACTGGACAGATTCAGACCCATAGCTTTATGTAATGTGGTGTACAAAATTATATCCAAAGTGATCACTAATAGACTCAAGCCCCTTCTTCCAGCTCTTGTCTCAGAGGAGTAAACTAGTTATGTGTAAGGAAGACAGATTCTTAATAACATCATACAAGGTCATGAAGTGGTACACTCTCTTAAGAGCATCAAGCAAGATGGTATGATCATATAGCTTGACCCAGCGAAAGCTTATGATAAGCTAAGCTAGTCTTACATCAGGTTAACACTAAGAGCTTATGGTTTCAACCACAACTAGATTAGATGGGTTATGGCCCTTGTATCCATGGCTGGCTTTTCAATCCTGCTTAATGGCTCGCCCTCTAGAAACTTTATGCCTTCTAGATGTCTTAAACAAGGAGATCCGCTCTCCCCCTTCCTCTTTGTTCTCATGATGGAAGGGCTAGGCAGAGCGATCAAAATGGAAAATGTTGAAGGAAGAATCCAGGGACTGAAACTAACTAGAGATGGTGTTGGTTCGAATCATCAACAATTTTTAGGTGACACTATGCTGCAGGGTATTCCCATGGTCAAGGAAGCCAAAGCTTTCAAACAAATCCTGAACGACTTTGCTATGGTCGTTGGTACAGAGGTAAGCCTTGACAAATCAAAGGTTTTCTTTTTTGACACTGACATTGCTATTCAGAGGAACCTCACCAGGATTCTCGGGTTTCAAAGGGATCAGTTATCTTCTAAATACCTTGGAATGCCTCTTACAGACAAACCTATGAGAAAGGGTGTTTGGAAGCCAGTAATTAACAAACTTCAGGACAAGATCATGAAATGGACTTGTCGATCTTTGAATTTGGCAGGGCGTATTTTACTTACAAAGTTTGTCCTGCAGGCCATACCCATTTTCATGTTGTCATCTCTTCCTGCTCCTAAAGGAGTTATGCAATAGATCTGGAATATTCAAAGAGATTTTCTTTGGGGCAAAGGGAAAGAGAAAAATACGTGGCTTTGGTAGCTTGGGACAAGCTCTACAAACCTAAGGCCCATGGTGGTTTGGGGCTTCATGACCCTGAAACCCTCAGTAGAGTTTCGAGGGTAAAACTTTGGTGGAGGTGGCTTAAGGAATCAACAACCCCTTGGGCCAAGCTTTGGAAACAGAAATATGCAAATAATTAGCAGGAGAGGGATCATATCCGAATGTCTAGGATAATCAAGGGCTCCCACATTTGGAATCTTTCTTGGGAAAATAAAGCCATTGTCCAACAGCATAGCTTCTGGTAGATCCAAGCTGGGAACCTAGCAAGATTTTGGGAGGATAACTGGCAACAAGAACCAAACTTGTTTAGGGAAGAACTAACCACTCTCAAGAATGACACTAGCAACAAAGGTTTATGTATGGTAAGTGACTTCTAGGATCAGGCAAGGAAAAATGGTAAATGGATAATATGGAAGGATCTGGGTTATAGTGAAGAGAGCGCTTTGAAGGCCCAGGCAGGCTCTCTTGCTCTGGACTTGGAACAGAGGAAGATTTTGGTATCATCCTCGCCTGACCAACTGAGATGGGGAAGAAACATAGAAGGTAACTTTAACCTCAAAGAAGCTAAATGATTGGCCCTAGGGTGTGACTATCAAAACCCTGATAAGGTATGGAAGGACCTTTGGCAGCACCTGCATTGGATGAAAATAAAGCTGTTTATGTGGTCGGTTCAACAAAAGAAAATTCTAACTTGGGAAAATCTTCTGAAAAGGGATTTTTTTGGCCCATCCAAATGCCATCTATGTGGTTTACAAGAGGAGGCGATGGAACACTTACTCAACCTTTGCCCATTCACCTCTACCTTGTGGGATTGGGTGGCCTCAGTCTTCAGGCAAATTGAAAAGGACAGACTTAGTATCACCAACACTTTAAATAAATGGAGAAAATACTTCTCAGGCAATGAAATCATCAAAAAAGCTTGGACTTTGGTTCTAGGCTTTATAATCTGGGATGTCTGGAAAGAACGCAATGGCAGGAATTTCAAGAACAAAACTGGCTCAACCTAGAACATTATTGCACAAATATTACGACAGCATAAAAAAAAATTTGGAGCCCTTTTGTGGAGACCTGCTGAGGACCCTACTCTGCCCTAGGATGCTCGCATACTGATGTAGTTGGGTCTCCATTTGCTAGTTCCCCATAGCATAAATAAGGGTGTGAGCTAGATAACTACTGGTAAAGACTTTTGTCAACCTCCTCCTCATGGTTTCTTGAAAATCAATATAGATGGAGCCTCAAAGGGAAACCCAAGCATGGCTAGATTTGGTGAGGTCATCAGAGATGAGCAGGGGTGCATAAAGGATATATTTCATAGTCATTTGGGGACTGCTACTAATAACATGGCGGAGCTTATGGCCTTAGAGCAGTGCCTGGAAATACTGATCGAGTCAAATCTACACAATGCCATCATTGAAGCAAACTCTGAATTAGTAATTAATGTGGCCAAGAAGATATGTAATGGAATGGCATCTGGAAAAGTTTCAAAACATTGGCAGCTTTTGCAGGTCTTTTAGCATATTCATTCCCACCCGCGAACCCTAAGAACAGTCAGCTTCGTTCATGTGCGAAGAAAAGCCAATATGCTAGCTGATCGTCTGGAGAATGAAGGAGTGCTTTGCAAGGAAAGTTATAATAAGAATGCTTGGAATTTGACACCCTCAGGGAAATTGCATGATGATTGTCAAAGATAGGTAGCCAAAGACATGGAGCACTTCCAGACCATGAGGAACGAACAGAAAGAAGACTAGTGGAAGTAGGAGAAGCAGAAGCAGAAGTCAATCATATTTGTTGATCCCACTTAGTATGCTTAAAACAAATTTAATTACAGGGGAGGGGTACTTGGTAAATAGCGGGCTTGTTGGAAGGTCGCCGACCACAGATTTTGATGGCATCCGTCATTGAATGGCTATCGGGTTGAAAATTGATCAAAGGTTATGTCTTCAAGCGGACCCAAAGGTTTATAGATCAGCGGTTTATAATCCTCATCGGATTCATAAAGAGGGTAAAGATCATGCTAGTTTTCATTCTGATATCTCAGAGGACCATCAGATTAATAGGGGCTTGATCATATGGATATCGGGTTTTAAAAGTGTTCGGAGGTTAAGTCTTAGAATGGACCCGAAGTCTTATTCATTGACAGTTTATTTTCTCTGTCGGCTTCGTAAAGTAGGTAAAGGTCGCGCAAGTCTCAGAAGTGATTTCTTTAAGGACTGTTGGATCATTGGGGTCTTATCAAATAGCCATCGGTTTGGTTAATGGGCAGAGGGTTTTTTGTAAGATTTATGTGTAAGGTTTTGGGGTTTTGATTCGGGTTTTGTTGATGGTTATTCATCAACAGGTTTTCCCTTGCTGGTCTTTATAATTGTAAAGACTTGTAATATATGTAATCTTTCCTGCGGTTAATAAAGGCTCCACTCTTTACTTGACCAAAAAAAAAGATAGTAAGAAGGTGATAATAGAATATATATATTATATATATATAATATATTATATATATTATTTTTATATATATATATATATATAATATATATATATATTATTTATAATTATATATATAAATATTAACAACATGATAAATGTATTTCATAGGTTTGATCATAAATAAAGGATTTTTAAATTGGACTTTATCAATTTTTAAATCGAGACTCTTCATTAATGACAGTGTTGGACCCATCAATATTTATGGGATTTCTCTGATATGAAGTCTCAATTAGACCTCACACCATTTGGTGTAGGAGTCTTATTTGGAATATGACCAAGTTGTCGATGCGATGGGTTTTAATGACCTGTCTTGGCTCCAATAACACATAGAGTGATGTATGGTGACTCTAGTGAGAGCTAGTGTGTGACCTTGTGGAGAGTCAAGTGCGATGTATGCAGGTTCCAACACATGAATGGAAGAATGAGTGACACCCTTAGAAGCCTGTAATATTACACATCTTGAAAGGAACACACGAGCATAAATGAAATCACAAGCTAATGTGTGAAATAGTTCACAACTTAACAGTGATGAGATAATACAACATCATGCATTCAACAAGATTCGTACCAACGCAAACGAAATTGTTCATAAGCATAAGCATAAGTTAAATAACATACATTGCAAATACAACAAGAATAGTCCTACTATATCCACAACATATGCATGAAAATGTGTCATCTCTAACCTTTTTATTAAAGTGAAAGTTCCAATCATAAATATACCATTGCACTAACCCCAATAGTGGAATGTGATGTCAACACCACCTACTCCTCCAAAGAAATATAATCTCTATATGCTACGGAGAAGCCAATGCTCTCACAAAACTCCCAAGATCCTAATTCCAAGCCTAAGCCTAGCCAAAATCTTGGCTCCCAAAAGCCACCTTACATGAGTTATGAGGATGTATTTATAACAAAAGGGGGTGAATCTTCACATTCCCCTTTGTGACTCTTCGACTTCCCTCATGACTCTTCAACTTCTTTACAATATGACTCTTTAATTACATCATGAATCTTTAGATTCCAATATTGACGCTTGAAATTCCACTTTACAAATTAGTTACCAAAAATATTAAAATTTACACTCGTACCCATATAAGACAAAATTGGGTAGAGCCCAGTAGGCAGCCTAATAAGACAAAACACTATCATGCTTGAGCTTGGGAAAATTCCAGCTCAACAACTTCCACTTGATGTCTTTCGTTCACGTAGTGATGCCAAGCTTGGTAATATGCAATGACATCCCCAAACTGTGCGATGGTGTCTGGCTAGAAGTGGACTCTAGGGTCCATGGCATGCAAGTACAATGATTTGCAACGAGTTTTAACTTCCTTCTGGAGCATGAGAAACATTGTTCTGATCTGGACAAACCACCAATGTAATTCTGCATGTTTTGTCTTTTCACCTCCAAATCTTCCTTGGTGGAAATTTGTCTTAGTTACTCCAAGTATTCTTATATCTCCTGCCTAAGCTAGTTCCTATGAATGGCTTTAGGAAGTGAGCCAACTAATGGGACCTTGTGGGAATTAACTAAGAAATCCATATTGTTGTATAGCCATGCATATGAGGCATGAATGTTTCCAATGAATGAGGCGATATCTTTGTTGTTTTAGATCAACATTCGAACTATTTCTTTCCCAATCTCTGCCTATGGCTTCATTTTCTTGCCTAATTCAAGCAGTTCCTCCTTGTATCGCATTGACCATTCATGCATGATAGCGATGGAAGCTTGCAGATTCCTATGAGTTTTGATGAAGTCTTTACACCTCTGTTGTAAGCCATGCAAGTGGACAACTACTTTATGCATGGTAACAAGCTCCTCGTAAATATTCTACATGGTTTCTGCTAAAGTTGATACTTCACCAAGTATCATTGCCTTCATTTCCACCAGATGGATTTGTGCAGAATATGTGTTCTAATCCATTGCACAGAGTTGTTTAACCTCTTTCATGGAAGCTTGCAAGTTCTTTTTAAATTTCTTGCTCTCTTCCGTCAAATAATCAGTGTTGGACTTTTTTTCACTTGTGATGGCCAAGTTAGCTGCAAAAATGGAATTTGTATTTTTGTTGGTGTTGGCCACGATCAAACTTTCTCTAATAAATGTAGGAGATGCAAGGTTGTTTAGAAAATTATTTCTTCATTATTGTACAATCTTATTCTGAAGTTCATCGTACGACAGATTCTACGTGTCCATTACCGGATCATCATCAAGAGGAACAGTTTCCTCTTCCTTGCTTGGAGCTAAATCTATTTTTGGAAGTGGTGGAGACTAAACAGTGACCTGTGGTGTGCTTAGAATCAGGTCAACATCTTCATTCTATAGCTTCATTTCTGCCTCCATGTCTTGGATTTCAACCAATTCTTCATTCTGCTGAGCAAGCTCATTGTCCTACACCTATTTTCTATCATCCTTTGCCTGTTGATTATGTTCTTCTTCCTCAGATTTCTTCTACTTTGTTTCTTCTACTAATGTTCTCTGCCTCTCTTCTTTTTCCTGCTTCTGCTTTTCTTCTTGTTCTTGCTTCTTCTTTTCTTCCTCCAATATCCTCTACTCTTCTCTCTTCCTCCATTCTT
This sequence comes from Pinus taeda, assembly GCA_000404065.3. Taxonomy (NCBI): domain Eukaryota; kingdom Viridiplantae; phylum Streptophyta; class Pinopsida; order Pinales; family Pinaceae; genus Pinus; species Pinus taeda. The sequence continues at coordinate 27,832 of APFE030851791.1, forward strand.
CTATCTGCATCCTCTATTTCCTATTTGTCTCTGCTACTATGCCCACTTTCATAATAATTAGATCTGCTTTCATATTGTGGCTTCATTATCTCCCTAGACTATAAGTAGAATTTCTCTTTCCCTTATCTTGTGCCAAGTTGTTGCATTCTACTAATGTTTCTTCTAGAGTAGCTTCCTTCCATGGAGTGACTTTTGAAGTTCCTACAAATCTAAAAGATTTGTGGGTCTTGGAGGTATGCTAACAATTCTTCCATGGATCCTCCTCCAGCCAATAAAATGTCCTATTGAGCCACTAGTGGTGGATTCTTACACAGTGGTATTTGAAAATACCATGGGGATCATATGGATTAAAGTCCCAAGAACCAAATGCAAACTTTACTATCACCTTTGCTTCGATAACTGTGACATTCAAGTTCTTGATCTCATATAGTCTAATTTTCAGAAGAAGAGTTGGCCAAGATGATATGAAACCTTGGCAAAAGATGTGGCAGCTTCTGTTAGCCAAACACTCTAAGGAAGGTGTCATCCGGTGGGACAAACCAATCTACAATCTTCGATATTTCTTCCATTTCACCATGCGGCATGCAAGGTGGTTCTTCCTCAAAGATAAAATTGTATAGAAGAATGAGGAAGTGGTCAGTTAGCTTCTCCATTAGTCCTCAATGGCTGCAATGTAAGAGCACCTTGCAATAGACATACATGACAGGGTCTCGAGATGTACAATTCTAATCCATGGCAAGGAATGCATTATGTACATAGATTACATCCAGTAGATATGTAGACATGTAGAATCTTGTTGATCGTCCCTTCGGAGGATTCTGGGCATTGACTACATGGATACTTAACTATCAATCCAACAAATCTAACTAGTTGAATGGCTTCCCCACATTCACAACCTGTTTCAATAAGATTGCCCACCCTTTAGGAAATGGTTATGTGCTCTGCTGATCATAGATTCTGCAAGCCAGGATGATCAACAATTGATAGGCCCTCTTAAGATAATTTGTCTTGTATGTGTTGGTGGGTGTATGTCAAAACTTTGATGGTTCTTTCAACCAGATTTTAACAATGTCTTTTGTTCCCACATAGCTATTGGTGGCATAAAAGTACGAATCCACGAGTGTTTCTGGCTCAGGAAATTGGTACATAAGATGGTAATTTGTTGCCAGAAAAGTAGCAAGCTTATGTCCGCTAACATTTCTCAAAGTCATCGCCTTCACATCAATATGTGAAACAATCCGGCTGGTGACATTTGCACATGGGAAGGTTGGATATCTGCATGCAACCCTATGTAATCATGATTGTTGAACATTAATTTATCTATGCCAGTCCTCTAGATCTTCCTTGAAGCTCCTTGCTAAAAAAGCTTTGTTCACTTTTTGCAATGTAAGATCAAATTCATTTTCCACAAATAGTTGAGTGTCTGAATACACTGACAAGTTAACTGGTGTACTCTCAACTGCTTCCCCAGCACTACTTTCAGTGATATCCTTTAAAGTGGCTCTCTTGGGTGCCATGGTAACAGTGACTGTTGAACATAAGTGCTGAACACTTGTGATACCTGCAGGAGGGAAAAGGCATTGATGGCAAGAATAAATTATCTTTTGCAAATCCACTTTCAAATCAAGATTAGGTAGCAAACCAGTGAAATGATGAACAATATTGCACAATTTCTGGGTTCAAGGGAGGAATACTAGCTAAGGGAACTATGCATTACGTAGTCTCAGTAACCAGTGATGCAACCCGAAGCTTGAGACTACACAATGCGCAGTTCAGCCTAGGAAGTGATAGGGAGAGACTGCGCAATGCGCAGTCTCAATGGCCAAGGGGCCAAGACTGACCCTTGGAACTATGAAATGTGTAGTTGGGCTATCTTGTACTGCACATTGCGCAGTCTTAGAGGCCAAGCTTCAGCTTGACCCTCATACTTGTGCAATGCCCAGTTGGGCAAAGTAGTGCATTGACACTTGATGAGCAGATGTGCCCAGTGAGGTCGTGGGAAACAAGCAAATCTAAGTGATGCTGCAAGTTAAAGTGATTATCTAACTAAGTATGAGTAGATCAATGTGAATCAAGTGTACAAAATCAACAAATGGAACGAAAATAAAACATGCATGGAGGATTGCCGAAAAGACGACTTTCTAAAGGGAAAAAACAAGAAAACTGATGCGACGCTTCTAAAAGGAGAATTACAAACTCAACCAACACTTCTACAAGATAATATAAGTTAAAATTCCATCAATAATGAAGAGAAACAAACAAAATAGCACTCACATAAGCGAAATGACAAAAAGTGATAGAAAAAGTGGCAAAAGACGTCAAAATAAAAACTCACCTGGAAAAGTGATGCAAACTCCATTGAAGGCTCCTTTATCTCCTTGGGAATGCTAGAGATCCAAGATCGAATGTACAAATGAGCTCTAGAGGCATCTCTTATATATATTTGAGTGAATTACGGTTTATGACACGCATGCATAAAATTAAGGAAAAACCTACACTTGGCGGAAAGTTCCCAAAATAGTAACTGTGCCACCTTCGGGAAACTAATAATGACTCCCTATTTTCTAGGGATACTTTTTCACTTTTTTTCTTGTCTTATTTTTTTTCTTTTTTCAGGAAACTTTCCATGCACACTGCTAAGGAAGATTGCACAATTCTAGGGAACTGGTCAACTTCCCGGCTTAGTGCATTGTGTATTTTTTGAGCTTAGTGTTGGGTTTCATCCATGATTGTGTAGTTCTCAAGCTCAAGGCTGAGCTTCTAGTCTAGATTCCGCAATTTCTATCATCAAGGTTGGCTTTCCCTCATCGATTTCATAGTTTTTAGAGGCAAGCCAGGAACTTTTGTAAGGTCAAGTAAGGAGGTTAGCTTGTAGCTCACTATCAAAGATGAAAAGAATAAGTCCTGATAAAATCATGAATACTTGCCGACAATAAAAGATAAGCTCCTATGGACAAAAAGGAAGGCTCAAAAATCAAATCATGGGAAAAATTTTGGAGGGTTGTTGTGGTAGCTACAACGCTCACATAATAAAATAAATCCTCACTTAATTAATAAGAAAACTCAAAGTCTGCAATGAATACCACACAACAACCTATGGAACATGACCCATGAAAGAAGAAATGCAATCTAAAGTGACCAAACCATCCAAGTAAGAAGGAAATACAGGCAAGTAAACAGTGAGAGGCATGAGGCAAGGCATGCAACCAACCCAAAAGGGCAACACTGATCCAAGAAAGGATATAAATAAATAGTATATATGGGTGGGTATAATTGTAATGACTTGCAACCTTGTGTACCCTCGTTCAACAATATGGGCAAGAAATAGAATAACTTGAATCCTTCATGTGCCAAAATAAAATTTCATTTTTTTGGAATATAATAATTTAAAATTAAAATAAATCTACAATGCTACCATTTGTGATGAAATTTCATATATGTGGTCGCGTTAGCACTCCAGATGTGAATCCGGAGTGGACCCTATGACAGTGATCAACGTAGAATTGTACAACTTCCACACAAAGTTATGGAATTTGAATTATAGTAGGCAGATGACTAATAGAATATATATAAATAATAAAAGCATAATAAACATATTTCATAGATCGTTGGATCATAGATAAGGGATCCTCAAATTGGACCTCATAAATCCTCAAATTGGGACTCCTCACATAATAAAATAAATCCTCACTTAATAAATAAACAAATTGGAAATCTGCAACGAATATCACCTCATGACCTATGAAATAAGACCCATGCAAGAAGTAATGCAATCCAAAGCGACTGAACCATCCAATCGAAGGAAATCCAAGCGGGTGAATCGTGAAAGGCGGCATGAGGCAAGGTGTGCAACCAACCCAAATGGGAAACATTGATCAAAGCAAGGATAATAATAAATAGTATAGATGGGTGGGTATAATTGTAATGACTTGCATCCATGTGTACCCTCTTTCAACAATATTGGTGAAAATATAATAACTTCACTCCCTCATGTGCCCAAATAAAATTTTAAATTAAAATAAATTTCCAACGCTACCATTTGTGATGCAATTTCATATATGTGGTGGCATTGGCACTCCATATGTGAATTCAAAGTGAACCCTGTAATAGTGGTCAACGTAGAATTGTACAAACTCCACACAAAGTTATGCAAGTTCACAAGATCCCACCACTACCTAAGAAATACCACTGCAGAATCCCATAGGTTTCCTCATTCACTCTTTAGAGTTCAAGATGACATCGTAGCGAGAAATGTTTTGAAAAAAAAGTTAAGAAAGATGATGTGACAACGGGTTGAGAAGAGGAGAGGGGTGCAATGGATGGAGAAATAAGTTTAGAATCACGTTACCGACCACATATAAATTTCCTCTGATATAGTGTTGCACACTAACTAGAACCCCATGTACCACAGGGTTTATTGAGCTATATAGTGTTGCACACTAACTAGAACCCCATGTATCACAGGAGAAATTTATATATATTATCAAAAGAGTTGTCTTTACTAAGTTCATTCAGTAAATGTACATCACATTACCTAGAATTTAATTTATCATAGGATGTATGTCTAATTACTCTTCCCCTTAACGTATAAGACACAATTACTTTTCAATTACTTTTCATTTAGATTGTGATAATTTTTTTGTCATAATTGTATGACTTAGTTATAATTCCTTATAAAAGCATAGACATGAAGTTTATAAACATAGATACATCCCAAATAAGGTTAGATGGAAAGCATAACTTGACCTTACTCCAAATCATGTGAATCACCTATAATATTTTCTTCTTTATCTTAATGTAGTATATGTCCCTTTTTCAACTTAAAAGATTATATATTTAAACCTATGGATGTGAATTTTGAATTGAGATCACAATCTGGTGTTTTTCAATTTCTTCGTTTACAATTTCTTTGATACTATCAACAATATCAACATTATTGTTGTCCCTACAAAGAGATGAATAGATATTACAATTTGACCAAATCTATAGTTGGTTTATTCGTAATTCATTCTTTTTGTGGTAGGGACTTCTGCCACTATTGTGGCCCCTTTTTACTATTGAACCATCTAGATAATTCAGAGAAAATGAGGTCTAAAAATTCCTTCTAGAAAAATCTTAATAAGGATCGAATGTCAACAAAGTGAATATAAACCTTCAAAGTTGAAATAATCAATTACCGATGAACTCAATGAAAAATGCAGACTATAGAATCCAAAATTGATAGGAATGATATGTAAATAAATATACTTACTAGAAGTTACATATCACCATTATTTATGTATAAGAAATTAATTAATTTATCCACTTCAGATTTCAATTTATTAGTTCCTACCAGAGCAAGACTATAGGATTCAATTTCCCTTATATCACTATTCATTTAGCATTAATCAGTGCATGCTATAATGTTTTATGCAAATTTTTCTAGAGAATAATTTCTAACTTGAGTGGAAAGCATTCATCTACCCTGCATTACCTATTTTAAATTAATTTTTAATTTTTCATTCAATACATTTACGTATAATCAAAATTTAACCTGTTCCTCTTCGGTGTTCCCTTCCCCTACTTCGAAGATATGCTAGTTATATCTATAATGTGTTCTTAACCTCTATGAATCTATTACCATAATATTTTACTTTGCATTCATGGATTAGTTAATGATTTTTATCCTACAAATATCACCATGAGTGAATACATGTAATCACAGTTGCAAATAGTTCTTTGTTATGTCCATGATATTATTAAGGACATTTGCCGGTAAGTTTTCTCGAACAATTAAAATATTATTTCTCGTTATATATACTTATTTACAATATCATTAAATATGTCATTAGGATCTGTGTCTATTTTGTAATTAGGGTTTCCAGAAATTTAATTTAATTATCAAAATTTTTGTTTTGGCCAATGAATTTGAACCTTGAATCTCATGTTTTACATAATACTTCATAACACGATGATCGCTAATTAATTATCAATAATTATTAGATGGATAGTAGGGATTTAATCTCCACGGAATATTCTATAATACTCATAGTAGTATGCGCAAATCAAATGTTCAGATTTATTTACAAAGTAGTTATGCCCTTTTTGCCATTTTAATTAAATTGATTAATTAAAAAAATGTCATATAAACAACTTGCATATGAAGTGAGTTATGGTTTTGTGGGCATATGGTATTGTAACAAAGCCTATTTACAAATTAAGAATCTCCGTGAAAAAGTGGGAGAAATTCTCCATGATTAAGAATCTTGTTATATATTTTTTTGAATGTAGGTATATTTAACTTATAATTAAATTTTTTTATAAGATAAAAAATAATAATAATACACAATAATATATATATTATATCTAATCATATACTTATATAATATAATATTATATTATTAAATTAGATATATATAACATATGATATATCTATTATATATATTTATATTATATATTTATACTACCTATATTATAGCAATATATATATAATTTTAGCAAGTAAAACATACTTTAAACTAAATTTCTATTCTTATTTAATTTACCAATCAGGTCTTTAAATCCTATATGATTGCGCACTAGAATATTTATTAAGTATTCGCCTATAATAGTAATCCATATAATCCAATTTATAGGAACCACACGTTAATTTACAATCTCCTTATTAAAATTAAACATATATCTAGGGTCATTTTTACGACCCTTAATCCTCCAAGTTATAATTTAATCATAGCTTGTTGAATTCACAATTTATCCTTTTAAGGATTAATATATGCTTATTAATATATCGAGGATGGTAATAAATTGAAGCAAAAACACTAAATTTTGATTGACTATCCAAAATAAATTGCTTTAATTGTATAGATCCTCAATCATGAGTGATTTTTGTGAGGAATCGTCTAATTCTCTGCCAGAGGTGATGTAGGAAAATTACATACAATTTTGAAGTATTGATATTTAGGTTTCACTATTATAGTAGCAGTGAACAATTTATCCATGAGTTTAGATTAATTGTATTATGAAACAAGTATACAATATAACCTATTTATCCCTTCAATTCACAAGGTTCGATGTCATGTAAGATAAAAAAAAAATTGGTGTATAAAATTATAAGCTATCTATATATTCGCTAACAACTATGTATACCTTTATACATGTATAAATAGGTTATATAAAAGTTATTAAAACATTTACTCTAGGTTTATATTACATAACTATTAATAGTTTTTCTTGAAACCTTTAGATCAATGTATCAAGAAGAACATGATTGGCAACATAATTAACATGCATTCTAACAATTTATTGTGATCCATATAACATTTGTTCGAATTAACCACATTTATAATATCTATGGTAAAACTTCAATATATACATATGATTGATAAAATAAATCTATAACACTCAGTTGGAGCTTTTTGGTTCTCTCGCTGACTGTAGAAACCCTCAGCTATGTCCTTTGCGATGGTGCCCCTAGAGGGGGCTCCTCCCCCTCCCCCACCTTCTCCATATGTAGATGAAGTGATCGTGTTTCAATCCCTGATGGTTGCTCTTCCCAAATGAGCCTGGACATCTGAAGCTTAATCTAAGTTTGTCAAAAGGGCTGAAGAGATTCGTAATGTGGATCTTCCATTGGGGATTCATAGGATTACACTTAGATTCTCAAAGAGAGATTTTATAGGCAAATTTACAGGGATGTGTCCATATCTGAGATTAATGGAATCTTGGATCGAGAAAACCTGGAGATATGTGATGAAGGGTAATATTGCATTATATGCCTACGGTAATGGATTATTTGGTTTCTTATTCGAACTTAAAGAAGATAGAGATGTGACCTTTAGAAATGGGGCATATTTCTTTAGATCTAGGAGTATGTACCTAAATAAGTGGAATCTAGATTTCAACCATGTTGAGGACATATCGATAACAATATCGGTGTGGGTTAAACTATTGTGACTTTCCTTGTCTTTTTGGAGTGATGATTTTTTAATATCTATAGGAAATAGAGTTGTGAAATATTTAGACAATGTAGAACCCAAAGGATCTCAATTTGTATGTGCAAAGATCTGTGTGGAAGTAGATATGAAAAAAGTATTTCCCTCTAAGATTAATTTAACCCTAGGGGATTGGATCCATAGGAAAACCCTTGATTACGAGCTGATCCCCTTTAATGTCGACACTGCCATGAATATGGCCACTTTGCTAGCAACTGCTCCAAGGCATCTAGAAATAAATGCCTTGAATAAACTACACCAGAAGTGGAACAATGGTAGACAAAAAAGAGAGGAGGGAATTAAGGAAAATTAGTAGCAACAAAGAATCAGAATAATCATAACAATAATGGAGCTTCAACATCTACAAATCCTTTCGAAGTTCCTCATAATCAAGAGGGATATGGGCAGGATGGTTCGAACCCTACTTTGAATAAAGGAACAACTAATGATGAAGAGGAGAACATGGAATATGAGGAAAGAGAAGTCAATGAAGTAGATATGACATCAGTTCACATGACTGAACAACTGTGTCTGGATCCAGATCAAGAATCCCACCCCAGGTCTCTTATTTCTAGAGTAGATGGGGATGGATCCTCCGTTGTAAGAGTCATCACTCACAATATGGCCCAGAAATTAGTCTGGGGGATAAGGGTACTAGTCACAAGATAGAAAGCAACATGAAAAAGGGTCAGCCACCCAAAAAAATTGTGAGAAAAAAAAAAGGTGAGAAAAAAAAAAATTGGGGAACTAGACAGTGACCATTGATGCCCTAAAACTCAAGGGCGGAAAAGGGAAAGAAGGAGAAGAAGTAGGAGGTCTCTCTCAAATCCTCTCCTCCAAATGAAATTCCTATCATGGAATATAAGAGATAAGGGAGTCCCTCTAATCCCTGGTAGTCAAACATATCATAAAACAAGAAAAACCGTGGATTCTCTTTTTATAGGAAATCAGGTTAGAAGAGAAGGAAGTTATTAAAGTGATTGTCATATTTTGGCATAACAGTGAACTATTAGTGCAAAGTTTCAAAGGAGCGTCAAGGGGATTGGGTATATTTTTGTCAATTATGCATTTCAACTTGATTGAAAGCATGAAAACTAAATTTTGGATATAGGTTCTCTTGGAATATAGGGATACAAGTGAGTGTATTCTAGTAATTAATATTTACACTCCAGTTTTATATGGTGAGAAAACAGAGTTCTAAGACTCCCTTTCTGAAATAAAAAGAAAATATTTGCACATTAACGACATCATGGGGGGTGATATCGATATGAATCTAAGAGGTTCTGAAAAGAGGGGAGGAAGCCTAGTCAGAGATCCATTCAAGGACGTATGGAAGATATGATCATCGACTCTGATTTGATTGATGTCTTGCAAAAATAGTGGAAGTATATGTGGACAAATCATAAATCTGGATATGACCACATCACATCTCGTTTGGACAGGTTTCTTATCCATAGTAGTTGGATCTTGAAAGGGTTGGATTGTTATTCATCAATAAAAGCTCAAGGTGAATTTGATCATCACCCAATCACTCTATTAATGGAAGAATTGGAATATCTTGGCCCTATTCCCTTCTGTTACAACCCTTCCTAGACCCAATAGGAAGGGGTTTTGGATCTAATAACACAAGCCTGGAGAACACTAGTAATGGGATTGTCAGCATATGTATGGGAATCAAAATTGAGAAATTTCAAAAGGTCCCTAAGGAAATGGCTAAAGGATTCGTAGCAACCGCTGGACAAATGAGGCAAGAGTTAGTAAAGAAATTATAATAACATCAACGATTGATAGATGAAGTTTCAATCGAGAATTAGCATCTAGAAAAATAAAATGATCCAACTAGGAAAATATTTGTTGATAGCAGCCAAGAAGAAGACTTGTGGCATCTTAATCGAAAAGTTTATGGCTAAAAGCAGGGGATCATAACACTTCTTTCTTTCATAAGAAGGCTAAAGCTAGATAACTAAGGAACAAGGTAAAGGAAATTGCTCCGGAGAGAAGGTCATGAATAACCTCATTTGAAAACATCAAGTTGGAGCCTTTTCATCATTTTCAAGCTATTTACCATACAAATAGTGAAATCTCCATGGCTCAGTCGCAATAATTTTTTTGAGATATTCTAATGGTGATTTCGAAATCCTATAATTTGTCACTTATTAAGAAATAGAAGAAGAAGAGGTCCAACTAGAAATTTGGGAATTGGAGCTCGATAAATTCCCAAGCCCTTATGAATACACCATTGGCTTCGTTTGATGTTTTTGGCTACTAATCTAGAAGGATCTGATTAGAATGTTGAACAACACTCGACAAAAAATAAAATTGGGAGAGAGTACAAATTATTCTTTTCTAGCACTCATTCCTGTAGAATTAGATCCTGTGAATTTCTCTCTCTTTCGGCATATTTCCCTGCGTAATTCAGCTTATAAAGTTTTAACGAAAATCATAGCTAATAGGTTGAAAAAGTTTCCACCTTCATTTATCTTATAAAACCAAGGGGAATTTAGGCAACAAAGGTATATTCTTGACAATATCGATCTGGTACAAGAGATCATTCATTCTAACAAGGAGGCAAGTGAAGCAAGGATGGTGATCAAGTTGGACATGGCCAATGATTTTGATTAAGTAAATCATTCCTTCCTCTATATTATTATTGAAAATTTGGGATTTTGTGAAGAATTCATCAAATGGGTTAAGGCTTGTATTGGAGCCCCTTTGATTTCTTCGCTAGTCAATTATCGGCGAACCCCTTTCTTTATAGTGTCCAGAGGTTTAAGGCAAGGTTTCCCTTTATCCCCCATTTTGTATATTATGATGGTTGGGAGTCTTAGCCAAAATTTGGAATTTGTGAGGCAAGAAGGTAAGTTAACAAGGTTATGTCAAAGGGAGTAATCATTCTAATTTTTCTAATGATACTCTACTACTTAAACGGGCCTCGATATTCATAGCATCTTAAATTAAAAACAATATTAGACATGTATTTGGACATGTCTGGAGGGATGGTCCATAAAGAAAAAATTAGTTATTTGGTTGGAAATGTCCTAAATCCACTCTAACTAAGATATCTTGAATATTAGGATTCCTAGTGGTGCATCAGTGGAGGTCATTTACATATCTCAATATTCCCATCTCATTGGGGGTTTATAGTGGGGAGGATTGGGACACAGTTCTTCAAAAAATCATAAAGTGAATTCTCTCATGGGGAGCTCAATGGTTAAACGTGGTAGGGAAGGTTGTACTCATCAATTATGTGCTCTCATCCCTCCCTCCCAATATATATGGGTTTTGGACTGCTCGCCCCAAAGAGTATTACTCATCAAATTAGAAATTGTTGAGAAATTTTTTATGGCAAGAGGGAAAGAAGAACGAAAATTGTTTCCATCTAGTGAACTAGAATGTAGTTTAGCTGCTAAATAATTTAGGAGGATAGACCAGAAAAGATCCTGAATTTATGAACTTAGAATTGGGAGAAAATATCGTATGGTACCCTCTCTCAAACTCATAGGAATGGTGGAAGCAGGCATTCCTTCGAAAATATTTTCATAAGAATATAATCATTATACCTGAAGAGGAATCGTGAATAGATCAAGGTTAAAAATATGGAATCTTTGTAGAGAAGCGACTCCCATTGTCCTTGAAAAACTGAGATGGCACTCCAGGAATGCAGCATATAAAAATCTATGGAAGGATCATGCTCCATTTGCTGATTTAGAAAATGAGCATCCAAGATTTTGGAAATTAGAAAATTGGATGGCAAAATGAGGCTATCATAAATTAGTAGACATATCAAGGTGGGACGGAAGTGGTCAATGGGTTGGTTGGCTCTATCACGATTTCCTTCCCGACATACAAATTATTGGATCACATTAACAAAATATCTCAAAGGATTTGTGCCAATTGCAACAAATCATCTTGATTTTAGAAAATGCTTGGGTGGAAAGAAGAGATTTTATACAGTCAAAGAGGGTTATGATTCTCTACTGCAACACCTTTTGCATCCTCCTGCAACTAGTTTATGGAGAAAATTTTGGAACAAATATGACCTTCCTAAAATCAAACTATTATGTTGGGATCTTGTCCATGAGAAAATATTGATAGTCGAGAATTTTAAGAATAGTAATATACAAGGTCCTTCGTGTTGTGTTCTATGATGGATCTACTGAAGAATAAATTACTCAAGTTTTTCGGAAATGCTCTTTCTCTCTCAAGGTATGGAAATTCTCTTTGGTTTCGATCAGTAATATTTAATGTATCCATGTGGATTAGTTTGAAATGCTTGAAAATGGAAATTTCAATTTCCTCATCATCGAAAGTATGATTCTGTAATATTAAGATGTTGGATGGAATTTCCCAAATATTTGTGCTGCTCCATATGCCTAACCCGAAATCAAACTATATTCAAGGATGTAAAGCTCAAATCTATATCAAAAACATCTAAGGAAATCCAATTGTTTTTTTAGTCCATTTCATCTAGGGGTTATGATTCATCATAATTGGACAACCTATCATCAGAGGAAAATGAATGGCTTTGTCTAGGGCCTTCTCATAATCATTTTGGTAGCTTCAAGACATGCATACCCAAGAAATTGTATATCATAAGATTAGATAATGATCAAGTTTAGGAATGGAGGCTCAACAAGGGATGCCATTAGGATTTTCTTTGACAGAGCTTTGAAGGTAAATCTGAGGGAGGCAATAGCGAGAGATGTTATTTTTTACCTCGATGAAGAAATAGAGAGGAAATTTTCTTGGGGCTTAGGAATATCAACCAATAATGAAGCAGAAATTTTAGCATTATGACAAGGTTTAGAGATAGAAATAGCAAGGCAGATTTGACACTTGGTCATCTATGGTGACTTCATGATTTTCATTCAAAAAATCAATAAATTCAAAGAGAAACCAAAAAATGATATGTCTCTAATGATACTAAGAATCAACTTGGAAATATAGAAATTTGAAAGCATGGAATTTTCTAATATCAAAAGACAGAATAACTAGGTAGTAGATACATTGGAAAATCAAGGAGATGCCCTAGAACAATATTTAATCATTTAGGACCAAGGAGCTCTAGATTTAGCATTTATTCCATGATTAAAATGTCAAAAAAAAATAGTTTCCATACCCTGAATCCTTCATTTATGGAGTCTAATTAATAAGGAAGCAATGCTCGTCCGTCCATTTAATGGCCATTCTAATAAAAAAATATCGTTGATTTGTTTATGGAAGCCTTCATCTCAGGTGAATGAAATTAGTGGATCTAACAATTGGACCTCCAAGGTGAGAACCACCATACTCCTGGACAGGTGGAAAATGTTCCTCAATGTATTAATATGTAGTCTTACGAATGAACCTTCTTGTATCCCTCTAATTCAAATGTTATTTAATTCGAGCAAGTTCTACAATGAAGGGGATGATTCAGTCATGGATTATTTCGTCAGGTGCTTGTAGAGTCCGAAATTAGGTATTGAATATTGCAGAGACTTGATGAATGGAGTGATGACACAATGATAGCCTATAAATGGAGACTCTGAGTGGTGGATTATTCATTGAATTGTAATTCCATTGAGTTTCTATGTAGATTAATGGAGTGATCAACTATTTCAAAGAAAATTGAGGTGATGTTGTTGCAATTATCGTCGAGCATGGAATATATATCTTTTCTCATCTCTAGCCAAGGAGAATTGGTGGTCTTTGAGGTGAGAGTTCACTTTTCTTTGGTGAGTTAGAAGCTTGAAATGATAAAGGATGAGGTTGATAAGTTGCAGGTTGTGGTGGAAATTTTAATTGTTAAAGTGGAAAGTATCGTGTTGGTTATTGAATTAGTGACCCTTGGAATTATCAAAGAAGCATTTAGGCTAACAGATGACCTGCTAGTCGAGGCGAGTGCTTAGATAGAAAATGTGAGACTCATGGAGTGATCCATAGATGATGCCTCTCCCCCACAAGTAGAAATCATTCATGATGAACATGATGGAAGCTCTAAAGCTGATAAGAATGGAAATTGTTAGTTCTGTCTAGGAGTCTTATCATAAGTTTTGTAAGTATATAGTGTATTTAGGACTCTTCTAGAGACTCTATAAAATAAGTGCACTAAGAATCATAGTTGGTAGATGGCAAGGTAGGAAAGTGTGTCTTTTGTTTCAATTTTGGAACATAGAATTTGAAGAACTTGCTTTGAGTGTAAAGGTGTTGGCCTGCAAACCAATTGATTTGATATAAAATAGCCATTTCTTAAAAACAAAACACATTTTATATGTCATTAATCCTTATGGAAGTACTATTGAGACAAGATGTCAATAATTTAAATATTCATCACAATAAAATACTTTAAGAGTAAGTAAAGAACAAGGTTCCTATTTACACAAGTTAAATACTCCAAAATACTTGAAATATGAAGACGTCCATTGAGGTTACAAGTATATATGTAAAATGTATGAATGAAAAAATGTGATTTGGTGACAACTGAGGGTCTTGTATATATACCTAGGTAGATTCCCCTTCATGAAAAATTATGTCCTTTAAGGCATGCCTCTTTAGTATATAATCCTTGTTAATTATTAATTATTAATTATTTATATTCATAACATTTTCTTCCCCTTTAGAAAATCTTTGTCCTCAAAGCTTATTGACGACAATGTTTAATTTATTTTTTATGTCTCATCATGTCTTCTTGTTTTTCTTAATTTTTAGCACTGGCATTTTCGATGATACAATATTATATGAACTTCTAAGTGTGCTATAGAATTGTCGTACTGTGAAATGATCTAACCAACCCAGATTAATATTCCGTGGAATCTTGAGATTACTGGAAACTTGGGATGAATTATTATCATAAGAACAGATTATGGTGACAGCGATATTCTTTGGAACATAATCCCCTTGTTTTTGGTCTAAGTGATATGGATTTGTAGACTGGTTGAGATGTATGCTTTTATGGTTTAGGTGTCAATAAGGAGTTCTTGTGATTTGAATTCATCTTATCTTATTTGTGGTGATTTCTTGATTTACTTGAGGTATCTTCTTTTCTTCAGGCACATAAGTCGCTTGATTAATCTCTAGATCTTCCCTTGAAATATTTCTCATTTGAATTGAAACATTTGAATATGTTTTTACTTCAGCTAAATTGAGATCATTCTTAATCATGATATTATCTGGATTAGTGTTTATTCCCTTTTCTTCAACTTGAGTTTGAAAATTTGAATATTTTGATGCTTCTTCTTGAAGAAGTTGTTCTAAGTTGTATTTTAATGACTTATTATTACTCTTAAGATTCTTTATTTGTGTAGGCGGAATTTGATTATGATTCTTTAGATGTGAAAGCTCTTAATTTTCTAGATTGTTGAATTTATTCTTAGTGTCCTTCTCCTCATATTTTAAACTTTTGATTGGTCATAATAACCTAGTTTGATTAAGGTTCTTTAAGCGTAAATTTTCTTCTTCTTATATTCATAGGTGCTTCTTAAGTTATTTATTTATGATCTCATCCTTCTTGAGTTGTGCCAGTAATTTTTCACTGTGGTCCCTAAGGTGAGAAAACTCTTCATTTTTATCACTTACTTATAATGCATATCCTCAAGACCTTTATATTTTTGTTGTGAAGCCTTCTTGTTTCAATGAAGTTTGGTTATTTTGTCTTCTAAATTTTTAATATGTGAATTCTCTTGATCTTCCAACTATGATTTCTCGATACACTAGATTACATCGTCTTGTAGGAGAAATATTAGGTGTTCAACTTCCAAGTTGGATTTTTTTTTCAATTCTTGAGCCGGGTGTATTTTATCAAAATCTACATTTTTCCATTCTCATGTCGCTATTAATTGTTATCCCTTCATGAAACTTCATATCTCTTTCTAATGATTATTTTTATGTGTCACTTTGATATTCAACTAAATTAAAAGTTTTGTAACATTTTTTGCATATGACATTTTGATTTCTAAATTACTCTCGACAATTAAGATATCCCTCTGAACAAAATGGAAAATTTGAAAAGAAACCAAAGTTCCTTATCGAATGCATAATTTTTCTTTTTATTCACTACTTTTAACTCTTTAATTATTCACTTAAACACACACATCAAACTTTGAATATTATATATATAATTATTTTATAAAATTAAAAATTCCTTTTTATAACTCTTTAGTGATATAATAATACATTTCTCATTAATTCCTTATATAATTTCGAATAATTTTTATGATAAGATTTAATAATTAATAACCTTATATTAAATATAATATGAGTAAGCCTTTTAAATAACATTTCTACCTTTGGTACTGCAATTGTAATAATTCCACGAATAGCCACTTATGGAGAGTCATAACTTTTGAGATTATAGTTTCATATGACTTCACGGGTGGGTCATATGGTATCTATATAGTAGTGGATGATAATGTGAGAGGTGGCAGTAGTGGGACAAAATCAGTGGGACGAAATCAGTAGGAAAATGACAGGGTTTTGGTCATTTAGGTCGCAGTTTCTTGCAGACCTGGTGGCAATAAGGATAGCGTGACACAACATCTGGGGTGGGAATGATGGTGGTGAATAAGGTCGCAGTTGTGAATAGGGAAGTGTTCATTGATATAGGTAGTACACAGTGGGAGTATTTGGCAGTGGTGGTGATTGTAGCGGTCGGTCGGTGGGGTGAAGACCACTGTGTAATCTACATCTGGGTTGTGTTGTTGTTTTTTTGTTTTGTTTTTTAATTTTTCGTTAAATTATTTCTTTTTTCGTAAGTCATTTCTTTAATAAATAATATTTTTTATTTTAATTTATCTTATATATATATTGATAGATAGATAGATATATAATTTTTTATTTTTTATTTTTTTATGGAAAAGGTTTTGATGGTATGATGGAGAGCATCTAAACTTACTTTTTTGTGGATAAAGACCTTAAATTACAACATCAACGAACTGAAAAATGTTTGATGGTAATGGTTGGGATCACAAAACTTGGCTTTTGATACCAAGTAATGAACAAGGTTCATACATAGTGGAAGTTAAATACTCTTAACACTTTGAAATGATGAAAGACGTCCATTGAGGCGGATATATATATATATCTTATATATATCCTCAATGGACGCTTCATATTTCAAGTGTTTAAGAGTATTTAACTTCCACTATGTATGAACCTTGTTCATTACATTGGTATCAAAGCCAAGTGAATGAATGAAGAATATGATTTGGTTACAACTAAGGGTCTTGTATATATACCTAGGTAGGTGCCCCTTCATGAATAGTTATGTCGTTTAAGACATGCCTCTTTAGTATATAATCATTATTAACTATTGATTATTAATTATTTATATTCATAACAAAATACCAATGCCTAAACTTGTCGATGTAATCCTGCAACATGTATTCCTTGCAACTTTATTTCCTTTGCTTAACCAAATGTTTTTGAATCACTTATAACCTTCCTACCTTTTTCTTGGGTACTCTTCTTCCCCATAGACCCCCGAGCTACAATGGGACTATAGGAGGAATGGTACTTTAGTAGTATGGAGAAAATATTCTCAAGCCCAAGATGCTAGCACTCACACAATCTCCAGACACGACAAACTCATAACAAAGCTCAAAATAGTCACTCAAGATAATTCTACTTTAGGACAATTGTCTAGCTTCGGGGTGCATAAAAAGGTGGGACTCTCTTAGCTTATTTTTCTTTTATAATTTTTTTCAATGTTGTCACTTGTCCTCTCATACAAAAATTTCAATTTATTAAATTCCAATATTCCTATTATTCACCTATCCATGTGTTACAATTTTATCAAGACTCTTGTTGTAACACCCCATCCCACATTTACCCACTTTTAAAAGCCCTCCAGGTAAATGTGAAATTGAGTGCCACTATGCCATGACCCGACCTCCAAGCTCTAGTTAAGGTAGTGGGGACTACAAACTAACCAACGACTGACAACTCACAACATCCCTCGGGGCTACAAGACAGTCAAGGACCAAAGAACCACCCCAGGTCACCAAACCCTAATTTGGGGCTCCTTTTCACTGACCTAAGCTCCCAACCACATGCATGAAAAGGAATGTGTGTGGTTGAAGGCCTCCAACCACACACACAACACTTCCTGAGTGCGGTTGTGACCCAACTTTCCCAATTTAGAGGTTGTGGTCCCGAGACCTGAGCCACAATTCCAAGTCAACTTCCAGACCACTGCCTAGAGCTGCCTAAGACTTCTTAGAATCATAAATGACCTAATGACATTGATAAACATAAAAACTTGAGTCATAAATTTGACCTAGACTAACCATAACATACTAGGCATTTCTTCAAAAACACAGTAAACATGTAAGCTACAGGTCATGAATGCATATATGAGTGAACCTCTATTTTTTTGCTATGAATCACTGAGAAGGTCTAATTCCATCCCAAGTAGCTTCAACAACACTTATTAGTCCATGCATTCATAAACCATTCATTAACTTATCAAGTATAATAAGAGCCATAACTAGAACATATTATAGAACCATGTTGATAACTAGCATATAATGAGATTAGTAACCATGATAAAACAACCATCAAAGCCACATAATAACAAGTATAAATGCTCATAGAGTATAATAGAAAATAAATTATTAAATTATGCAAAATCCAACCAAGTCAGGTACATCCACGTACCACCTAACCATAGATTGGGTTGAATCAAATATTTCTTTCAATCAATCAACCCCATGCCATATTCCAAGCATGAATGTGGGATCTCATGGGATAAACCAAGAAATAAACAACTAAGGGAATATAGATGTTAAACCTCTCAAGAGATCAAAAAATGAAACAATCTTGGATGCCTCAAAATTCCTTCACCATAACTTGAGGAATTTACCTATCTCCACCCACCTGTCGAGGGCTTCCCCAAGAAAACCATCTCCACCCGCTGTTATGCTCCTATACCAATAGGTTTCATATTCATGATTGACTAGATGAGCTTTGTAATATGTTCATACCTTTCCTTGTTGCAAATATTTTCCATATTTTCAAAAAATCAAAAAATTTAAAAAATGTAAAGAGGGTATACCCTAAAAGAAAAATCAAAGGGTAAAAAGAATAAAATGGTCAAAAAAGTGAAAGAAATGAACCCCAAACAAAAATAGACCAGGAAAGTGTGCAAGTACAAGTGCCACTACTATTTCATTTTCTGTAATAAGCAATTGTGTGCATCTTGTTAAACTTTTGCCACAATTTATGAAGAGTTGAACTGTTTAAACTTGGCTCATTCATTTTTCAATTTCATGTTGTAGAATAGAGAATAAAATCTGACCAAACTGTTTAATCTTGGCAGATAAGTAGATAGGTAGAGTAAATAAAAAGGAGATCAACAGTTTAATCTGAGCCCTTGGATGTAATAAGTGTAGACGTAAGTAGGCTTTCTATGTAAAGAAAAATAAATATTGATAAGGGTTTGCTAGTTTAAGTGCACCCAAATAAAGACGAAAAAATGTCAGGCTAAAGTAGGTAGGGTAGGTATATGGTGTTGCAGAATTACTTGTGATGAATCATGTCTCTAAATGTGTTGATCTTTACTTTTATCACAAGTGCAAGGTAGACATTTCACTTGATGCAGTTTAATCAAGGCAAGGGTAAATAACTGACTTCCATTCACATTTTCCCTAAACACTTCACTAATTTCCCCTAAGTATTTAGGTCTTTGAAAGTCAAAGGGGCTCAGAGCATTTCTCTGACTTTTGGAGGGATTGGACCCTCGGCCCCATGATCTAAAAGCCTAAGTGCTCCTAAATCATTCATCCATCATTCATCTCCTTTTTATAAAGTTTATCCTAAGTGAAAAAACTATTTTACTTAGGAAAGTCATTATATCACTTAAAAACCCCTTTAGCCTAAGTTTAAATGTGAATTCCTAACATTTTAGCTTGGCTCTTATTATTTCATTTCATATTAATTTTTAACTATTACTATATAACTCCCGAAAATTTAACCCTTCCCATATCAATGTAATTATATGAAAATCCCGACACTTTATCTATATCCTACCCCGATGGTATATACCATTATATAGTTTAAAATTGAGATTGATAAACTTATTCAAAGTTTGTTAATAACCTTCCCCTGCCGCGTTATAACGGGATTAATTAACCATCTGGGTTAATTAATAACCAACCCTCCGACCAATAAAAATGTGCCCAATACAATTAAATCAACGTTAATTATATAGGGCCCGCTGCATTAACTTCCCGACCATCTCCACTTCCCGTCCATCGTCTGATCGTCCTCCCATCATCCGACGGTCGACGATCATATCGTGACCCCCCTGGTGACCGCGCTTTAACTCGCGATCACCAGGCGGTTTTCCGCCGTACCCTCACCACGCGTCATCCATTCCATGTGCTCGCTTGCCCCCGGCCCGATACCACTTGACCCCAAAAGCGGTGCGGGGTAAACCACTTACCACCCTCCACATAACGACAAAGTGTCCCATCACACTAACGTCACCCGCCCAATAAATGCAAAAAATACTCGCCAAACCAAATTTCATTAAAAAGAACGAAAATACGTCATTTTCACCATTATTTTCTGCGAACTGTGCTCCATGCAAGATCACATCCAGTCGACTGTTTGAGCATTTAGTCTGCCACCCGGCCAAGAAATTTCAGCATCGTGCTCGACAACCCATCAACCAACCTACACTGTACGACCTTCTTCTTTAAACACAGGTATTTATCCTTTTCACCCTGCAACCCTGTAATTTCAGTTTTCCACTGAAAATTCTACCTAAGGAAGCCAAAATTCAGAGTCTAGACAGTCTGTGACTACCATAAAAACACTCCTAAAACCTGCTATTTAGTCCAATTTTCCACAAAAAGCCCAAATTCCAGTTTGAATACACAAGAACCAAATATGGAAACTACCATAGCCCTGAATGTCGCACCCATAAACGCACCCCATAAAGACTTAGATTATTTACCCCTGGCCGACAAGGATTTCCAGATAAAAGACCTATCTGGTGACAATAACCATCTTAAAATCTTTTTCCAAATCAAAGGTAGTCATCTGAATAATTCTGACTTTTTTGGACTATGGTAATCCAATCTTACCATGTATTTCCTCCCCTCAGTGCATGTTTTCCCAGATATCATTCATCAATGTTGTGCCAACTGTGACCCAGTCCATAGAGCAGTTATGTCCCCATCCCAAATTGTTCTTTTTCCCATAACTGCTAAGTCCATTAATGAAATGATACAGTTCTATTCCATTCTGCCCCTTGCTCCTCTTTCCCTGGGATATCTGCTTGAAAAATCCCCTCAGTTGCCCAAGTCAGAGATAACTCGTATTGCTCAGATGTTTATGTTACCAAATTATAACCCCAATGGTCCACCTCCCTATCTGCAGACCTTTTTCACTTAAACTGGTAAGCTTATTGTTGACATGATATCCATGATCATGGGATTTAATACCAGTGAATATGTTGATGATATTACTCTTGTTTTGTTGTCAATATTCACTCCTGGACAACCCCCTGCTATCAAGTATGACTATGCCACTTTCATTACCAATAAAATCCATTATCAATTCATAAATTTGGATAGGGAAGGAGTTTTCAAATATACATCTTTTATATATTATCTTCTGTTATATCATCAGCCAGACAACTTTCCTTTCCCTATTAGGAAATTGGACTCAAAAGGAAATCAAAGGTCTGTGATCTTTTGGACCTCAATCTTTCATAGAACTCTGGAGTCTCCTTATACCTATAATGAATTCATTGACTGGTTTGTACATCTAGCATCCACTCTGTTGATATGAGTTCCTCCTCCTAGACTCATTAGTGACATGAAAAAGATTATGTAGCTCTCTAAATAGTACAGGATATGTGACTGGTATCTGTGCCAAAATCACACAGAAATTAGAATATATGGGTGTGAACATTGCCCTTTCAAACTGCCTAAATATGTGCCCATGAGATTATTTGCACTAGAGTATTTCAAACATATCATAAAGGATTTGGACCATTTTTGTAATGCAAAGAAGAAGGCTTAGTTAAGAATCAAAAACCAGTTAGCCCCTTATGTCATAAATTCTAGGGATGCATGGCAAGATGCTGAAATTTTTTTAGAAGACCAGCTTAGATTGAAGAAGAGTTTTTGGTGGGTGCCCTATGACCCAAATGGTTTCATATGTGACAAAATAACAAAGAACAAGCTATCAATTTATATACATCATAGGATCTCAAAAATTGAACAGTTTGCTAATCAGGATGAATGGGTAGAAGGGACCTTAATAAAAGAAATTAGTGAGCAAGAAAATATGGAAATGGCTATGAAAGATCTTGAAAAAACCCTTGACCTAGACTCTTTTGGACATGTAACTTTCAAGCTACCTCAACAATTAGGAATTGGTACGTCCTCTGCTGGAACTTCTCAACAGCCTGCACAAAAAACCAGCATACCAGTTACAGGGACTTCCAAGAGAAAAGAAGTAGAGACCACAGAGCAGCCTAAAATGACAAATCAGCTAAGAATGTCCAAGGAACAGAGCCAGGAGGAAATTCCTGTAGCTCCAAATGTTCCAGCAGTCACAACAGAAGTAATAACAGGTACATCAACAGTAGGTATAGCACCAGGTAGTAGTACTAATATGAGCACTAAAGAATTGATAAAGGCCATGAAGGAATTGAGATTGCAGGTTACAGAATTGAAACAAGTGAAAGAGAAACTGGCTAAGGTAGAAAAGAATTATGATACCTCCAAAATAAGTATTATGGAAAAGGCTAAGGAGATTAAAGCCTTAGAAAGTAAAGTGAAAACCTTATAACAAGAACTCACTTTTGATAAGCCCTTGATAGAAATCAGGAAAATCCTTTGGGCTAATATCATTCAGTCTATAAATGAAATATGGTCGTCAATCCAAGTGATCTATGGGAAGCTAGACTTAGTAAAAATAGCCCATGGAGCAATTCAGCAAGCAAGAGCACAGTTGGGTAAAATGCTAGAGGAAGCCAATCATCTTATCAATTTTTTGAATACCAAAAACAGAGAGCAGTTAGAAGTACTTGGCATCTCAGATAGGACAGACACCATTTTGGAAATCAAAAGAGTTTTGACTAAGAGAACTTTAATGCAGAACTTAGAAAGAAGATGCCAAGACATGCAAGTAGAAATTAATTCTTTTATGGAGAAATTCATAGTTTTGCAGAGTAAAGGGCTACCAAGTCCTTTGGTCATTAATGACAAGTTAATGAAACACATTGATTATGTAGATAAGTTGAATAAGTATGCTGGCCATCAAGCTAGCTCATCATCAAGTGCAGCAGGAGTGAAACCACTTCCCACAAGCTGAGTTCTCTATGATAGCTTGGAGAACTTATTTTACATTAAGCATGAGGTAAAGCACCTATTCACTATTCAGCCTAATTTCTCCAGATATACAGATACTGATGAAACTCTAAGAAAAATTTAGAGGCACAAATTGCCAAAACAAAAATGGTGGGCAGATATGTTAGAAATTTTGTAGAGTTACCTTTGGTAAAACATAAATTTTGGGCTATTTACCTTGTTGAGATAAACAGAGATGAATAAAGGTGAACAATGGTCAAAACAGGTTGAAGAGTATCAGTAAAATAGGGCAGCCAGCACGAAGTTACAGCAACAAGCCAAATAAAAGGGCCTGCCTCCAACACAAATAGGAATAGCACATCATATGTTTGCTTTTTTCGTATCTTCAAGACTAGCTGTCTCTATTTTCTTGTAAAAATTATTTGTCATCACCAGAATATATCTCACTCTGTTATGAGATATTTTGAGTAAAATATTATGTATAAATACTCCCTCAAATGGAGTATTAGGTGTGGATTCATATACATTACTGTAATACTAGTTTTTTGGAATAAAGTGCTGATTGGATCAAATTTTTGCATGGCTTGTTGGACAAAGAATTAATGCAAGGGACTTTTCACAGATTTCTTGAAGCAAACGCTGGATCAATAAGTCCTCTCTACCTCATGTTTTAAAAGTTTTCTTTGTTTATTATATCATCTCTGTTTCACATCTAAATGATAAACAAAAAAGAGTAATTCAGAATATGCTTTATTGCACTCTGTCTTCAAAAGTTATCATTTTATATGTTTTCTTCTGAATTAGCATAAACAGTGAAATCTTAATTGCTCTTGTTTTCTAGTTCTGTCACTTTGATTATGTATTAAAGAATACTTAACTGCTCTTTATCAGTAATCATCCAAGTTTCCTCTTGAAATAGGTTGAAGGATTCTTAATTGCCCTTCACCCATTTTGGAAACCCATTCCATCTATTACAAGTCTTTATTTGTTCCATGTTTGACCACCTTGCCCTGTGAAGCCATCTTTTGTTGAGAAACCCAAATCCAGTAAAGCCATATTACTTGACTCCATTAGCCCAATGGCCTAAACTATTGAGTCTTATCCATTTACTATTGAATCTCACCACCCAAACTCAAACAAACTCCTAAACTTCAAAACTAGCCTAATATCTTGAAAAAGCAAAGCTAAAACTTAAAGAGAGAGCCCTCTCTGGATGCAAATTGGCTAGAATCTGTGTCTAAAAGATTGGTTTGTGGTTACCTCGGCCTCCTTTCCCTTTCTTACAAATTTTGGGAAAACCTGAGTGTTAACAC
Source organism: Pinus taeda (assembly GCA_000404065.3). Classification (NCBI taxonomy): domain Eukaryota; kingdom Viridiplantae; phylum Streptophyta; class Pinopsida; order Pinales; family Pinaceae; genus Pinus; species Pinus taeda. The sequence continues at coordinate 52,417 of APFE030851791.1, forward strand.
CCGCAACCCTAGGGAATTTTCCTGAGACCACCTCACCCAGTTCCAAAACCTTCCAGTAATCCAAATCTCAACCAATCAATGATCCCATCACACCATGGTTATCTAGGAAATGTCAATACAAGGCCAAAACCACTATAAAACTTGGAAAAACACATGCCAATGGCAACAAATGAACCAGATAAACAAAAGAATGTATCATGCATTCACACATCAACTAGGAAATCATACATGCAACTTGTTACCAACAAACTCTTCATGTTGAAGCTAGTAATCCAACCTTCTCCTTACTTCCTTTTCTTTTCCTTAGTTGATCTTGCTTGCTCTTTTCCTTCTCCAAATCCAATGTACTTCAAAGTGCTCCAACAATACTCTAAGTGTGCACGAATATGAGAGAATGGGAGAATAGATGGGAGCTCCAAAACTAAACTAACAAAAGGTTGTGAATTGATCCTTAGAAGGCTTTTTATCATTTAGGCCTCTATTTTCTTCATTTTCCTTCTAATTTCTCTCTCATGCAAATTTGTGACCATTCATCTCCCTTTTCTCTTATTTTCCTTTATTTCATAAATATAATTCCAATGCCTTTTTACCTTTTCCAATGCCTTTGTCAATTTTCTTAGCCATTAATAAACCAAAGTGATGCCCACTATAGTGCTTTTCCAACATTCAACTTGGAATACGTGTCACGTGACCTTGGTCTTATTTTGCATGTATTAACCTTTATTACATGAAATTTTAACCCAGGGTTGTTACAAGCCCCTCCCCCTTGGGGGAACACCGTCCTCATTATTCTATGACACCTATGACTAGTAAACAACTAAAAAAAACATATTACCCATGGAAATTTATAACATAGCTCGATGCAGTATTTACAATAAACATGTTGAAAATGGCACCAAGAAGGATTCTAATTTAATTTTCCCTTGAATTAAATTAGAATAAAATTTTAATTCCACATCTCATGACAACTTGTATGAGTTAACTAAGTTAATTATACTTATTTAGTTCAATTAATTAGAGTTGAGGGTCTAACTGGTGTCCTGTAGAGTACCTCCTACATTATAGGAGCCTTGGTTGAGTTTATTTTGAGTTGTAATTAATTAACTCAATTTATCTGAGTTGAATTCAATTAAACTAATTCCAACTAATGGAGGAACTAGTAGGTAGTTATATAATGGGGTTTTGCTTCATGTGATCAACCAATTAACTAATAAATCAACCATAAATAACTCATGCATGTCAGTTCTGAGAAAGACCTAGTTGAGTTGGAGTTCAAGGGCAATGTACTATCAGTTGTGTAATCATCCAAATTGTACAGGTGGTGCATGCAGTCAAAGGAAGGCCTTAGAAGAATTGTGTATTTATTATTGGGAATTTACCTAATTAATAGATCCTAATTACCAAAGGAAATAGAGCAAGGAAATAGGGATCTTGGCAGGAAAAAAATTGGTTAAGTATTGACCTAGGCTTGTCTAGGAAGTCGTGAGATAGATAGAGATAGTGAAAAGGTTTCTCAAGCTTGAGAAAATCATTGTAATATTCTCATATTCTATGACTAATGCAATAAATAGATAGTGAGGTTTTTTGCTCTGGATTTCCCCAAGAAATAATTGTGTAATGTGTGATTGAAATTATTTCCCTTGTATGCTTTGTGATTTCACGATCGTAATTGGTTTCCGCAATTGGTAGAGTAGATTCAAGTCTATTTTTTTAGCGTATTAAAATTAGGAGTTTGAATATACATGGATTTTCTACATGGTATCTAAGCAGGAATCGCTATAGAAGAGAAGAATAGGAGTTTGTTTTGTGTAGGTGAATCGAATTTGCATATCTACTCTTCGAGACTAGCCGTAGGATCAATATGTCGTTTTTTGGATTGAGACTCGAATATTCCCTTGAGGGTAGTTCAAATTACATAGCTTGGAAGGGTAGGATGGAATTAGCAGTCTTCGAAGACAACGTGTTGAAGGAGTTCATAGACAATGATATTCCTAAGCCTGCGTCAACTGATGCTCAAGATTTGGCAGCCTGGAAGAAGAATGTAGAAAAAGAAAGAAGGATTCTATTGGAAGGTGTTCGAGATCATATTGTCTTGAATATCCATGGAAAGGAAACTCCATATGAAATGTGAAAGGCATTAACAATTTTTTTTAAAACAACAGTGACCACAGGAAGCTGGAACTGAAGGAAAATCTCAGGAAAATCAAGATGGAGAAGGGTGACATAATACCAAATTACTTGACCAAGTTCACCCAATGTCGGGATGAGATTGGAATTGGCGTTACAGTTTCTGAGGATGATCTAGTGAGCCTAGCACTTCTAGGCCTTTCCAAGAGCTAGAACAACTACCAAGATTTGGTAAATGGGAGGGACAAGCTACCAGAGTGGGAGTGTTTGTGACCTTACTTGTTATAAGAAGAGATTCAATGGAACACAAGAGATGGATTTTCATCAAAGAATGATGATGAGGAGAATTGTGCTTTGGATAGAAAGGAAAATAAAGGGAAAGGTAATTTATCCCATTCCAAATCAGATTCTAGTTAGGCAAGCAAGAAGAAGGATTTTTAGAAGATTAAATGTGTTCACTATCACAAGTTGGGACACTATTCCACGTAGTGTCCACATAAGAAGGTCGGAAAGAAGCCCTCAGTAGGAGCAAAAGGTGAAGCTATTTCTTCACAATTTGAGTTGGATTTCACCCTCATCGCATGCATGGTGTCATCGATTTGGTTTTTGTGCAGTACTTGGATAGTGGAGCTTCATTCCATATGACTGGAAACAAAGAGTTCTTCAGCGACTTGGAGGAGAAACACCTATATATGCACATCGAGATGGGAGATGATGGGAGGTATAGCGCAACCAACATCAGTGTTTTTACCTTTCAAAGGGAGTATGGTTCTCCTCTCACATTAAAAGATGTCATGTATGTTCCTGGTTTGAAGAAGAATTTAGTTTCAGTTGCTGTGTTGGAAGAACATGGCTACGATGTGATTTTTAGCAAAGGAAAGGTGTTCCTTCGTCACATAGACATGGAATGGGTGAAGAAGATCGGGGGTTTGGGTAAATAACCTCTACAAATTGGATGTAGAATATTGTGCTTCCTTGAACACAAAATTAGATAAGGTTCAAAGCCAAAACATTGGTGAGTTATGGCATAGAATATTGGGCCATATACACCATGGAGCTTTGAAGATCATGCAACAAATTTCTACAGGACTTCCCAAGGGTGCACTTGAGCAGTGTGATACATGCAAAGGGTGTAAAATGGGGAAGTACACCAAATCCACCTTTCATGATAAGGATAGTCGAGCACAAGTGATCCTTGAAAGAGTTCACGTAGATGTGTGTGGACCGTTCTCGATAGCCTCCATGGACAAGCACATGTATTATGTGATTTTTGTAGATGATTTATCACGCAAGTGTTGGATATTCTTCATGAAGAAGAAAGACCAGGCATTCTCAAAATTTTGTGAGTTCAAATCACTTGTTGGGAAATACACAGGCAAGAAAGTGAAGGCTCTCAGGAGTGACAATGGTGGAGAATATGTGTCGAATGAATTCATGAAATTTTGTGCTTCATAAGGAATTCGATGGGAATTTATAGCACCTCATAACCCATAACAGAATGGGGTTGTAGAAATAAAGAAAAAAACCATTGTGGGAGTTTCACGAGCAATGTTACATGATCAACACCTATCATTTCACTTGTGGGTTAAAGCATGCAACACAACATTATATGTGCAGAATAGAAGTCCTCATCGAATTATCGGGATGAGTACACTAGAGGAAGATTTTTTAGGTAAGAAACCAGATGTGGTGCACTTCAGAATCTTTGGTTCATCAGTTTACTACCATGTTTCCAAGGATGCATGGAAAAAGCTAGAACCAACAGTTGAGTTAGGCATATTTGTGGGGTACACTGATACACCTCACAATTATCGGGTGTACCTATCAAATCACAGGATGACAATTGTTCGTAGAGATGTGAAATTTGATGAAGAGGGTCATGTGAATTTCCCTTGAGAGGGAACTTTTGTTGCATTCAGATGAGGGGCTTTTAGCTCTAAAATAAGAACCTCAAGATGTGGAGCAACCACGAGAAGAGGAGCACAGAGTGGAAACCCCCACTCATGTAGAGACATCCAGAGATGGAAGGAAGTGCACTAGAAAGGTTGACAGGTTGATGAATGATGCTAGGAAAAATGTGGGAGCGCCCACATCACAACGCAGGCAGAGGATGTCCCCAAATAAGTACACTAGCTACATGGATCTTATGAGCGAGAGTATAGAGACTGAGACATCCTCATTCGAGCAAGTAGTGCAGAAACCAATATGGGTTGATGCCATGGTAATGAAGTATGACTCCATTATCAGAAACAATGCATGGGAAGTTGTCCCAAGATCAGAGGAAAAGTCAGTTGTAGGATCAAGGTGGATCTATAAGGTGAAGCAAGCAACATATGGGAGTGTCGAGAAACACAAGGCCATATATGTGGCCAAGGGGTTCTCTTAGGTGGAGGGAATTGACTACGAAGATATTTTTTCTCCAGTAGAAAGGTACTCTTCAATCATATCTATTCTATCACTTTCAGAGCAGATGGGATGGGAGATACATCAAATGGATGTAAACACAACTTTCCTCAATGGAGTGATTGAGGAAGAGGTGTGCATAGAGAAGTTGGAAGGATTTTAGACCTTCGATAGAGAGCCGCATGTGTGCAAACTCAAGTAAGTGTTGTATAGATTGAAACAAGCACCCTGTGCTTGGTAAACTAGGATCAACATCTATTTCACCAGGTTGGGCTCCACCAAAAGTGAAGCAAATGTAAACCTTTATCATATTGTGGTTGAAGGTAAATTATTGATTATAGTATTATATGTCGATGATTTAATTCTAACAGGTGATGAGAAGCTTATAAAATCTTTCAAAGAAGATTTGGCAAGAGAATTCGAGATGAACGACATGGGGCTCTTGCATTATTTCCTTATTTTGGAAATTTGGCAAAGAGATCGGGAATTGTTTGTCTCTCAAGGAAAGTATGCCAATGAGATACTGAATAACTTTCATATGGAGAGAAAAAAACCCATGGAGACTCCTCTAGTAGGGAATTAGAGGAAGGAAGATGATACTTCAGGCGAAGTGGTAGAAGCTACCATTTCCAGGCATCTTGTGGGTTCAATTATGTACTTTTTGAACACACGACTAGACATGTGTTATGCAGTTAACCAGCGTAGTCAAGTAATGGTTAATCCAACCAAGCTCTATTGGAAGGCAGCTAAATATGTGTTGAGATACCTTAGAGGCACCACTTAGTTTGGTCTTTAGTAAAAGCAGATAGAGGGAGTGAAGCTTCAAGGCTTCACAAATGCATATTGGGCAAGGAGTCCATCCGACAAGAAGAGCACATCAGGAGGCATCTTCAATATTGGGTCATAAGACTCAAGCGAGCATTGTATGGACTGAAAAAATCACCCCATGCTTGGTACACCAGGATTGATAGCTATTTCAACGAGTTGGGCTTCACCAAAAGTGAAGTAGATGTGAACCTTTACCATATTGTGGTTGAAGATAGAATGATGATTATACTATTATATGTCGATGATTTGATTCTGATAGGTGATGAGAAGCTAATTAAATCTTACAAAGAGGATCTTGTAAGAGAGTTCGAGATGAAGGACCTGACACTCATGCAATACTTTCTTGGTATGGAAGTATGGCAAGGAGATGAGGAACATTTTGTCTCTTAGGGCAAGTATATTGCCAACGAGATACAGAAGAAGTTCCACATGGAGAGAAGTAAACCCATGGACACTCCTCTAGTTGGTAACTGGAGGAAGAAGGATGCTACTTTAGGTGAAGTAGTGAAGGCTACTATTTATAGACAAGTTGTGGGTTCATTTATGTATTTGGTGAATAGACAACTGAGCATGTGTTTTTTAGCTAGCCAGCTTAGTTAAGCTAACCAAATTGTATTGGAAGGCAGCTAAACATGTATTAAGATACCTCAGAGGTACCAATCAGTTTTGTCTTTGGTACAAATAGATAGAGGGAGTGAAGCTTCAAGGCTTCACATATGCATATTGGGTAGGGATTCCATCCAACAAGAAAAGCATAACAAGGGGAATCTTCAATATTGGGTCAACAACAGTTTCTTAGTACAATAGGAAGCAAAGATCAGTTGCACTCAGTTCAGCAGAAGCAAAGTACATGGCTACTAGTCAAGCATCTTGTGAGTCTATCTAGATGAAGAAGATCCTTTTTGGGTTTTTTGGTCAACAGATGGATCCTACAATGATATAATGTGACAACCAGAGTCGCATCAAAATCTCAGTTAATCCAATTTTTCATGATAGGTCCAAGCATATCAACATTCAGTACCACCATCTTAGAGATTTTTTACAGAGACAGATCATGTTTCTAGAGTATATTCCTACAAAGTAATAGGATGTATACATCTTGATGAAGCATTGTCAAGAGGCAAATTCGATTTCTATAGAGGCAGGATCGAGGTATCATATAAGATATTCCTTGTTGAGGGGGAGTGTTGAAAATGGAACCAAGAAAGATTCTAATTTAATTTTCCCTTGAATTAAATTACAATAAAATTGTAATTCCACATATCATGACAACTTGTTGGTTCATTTAATTGTAATTAGACTTAGTTGGTTTAGTTAATTCGAGTTGAGGTTCTAACTGGAGTCATGTAGAGTTTCTCCTACATTATAGGAGCCCTAAATGAATTTAATTTGAGTTGTAATTAATTAACTCAGTTTATCTGAGTTAAAGTCGGTTAAATTAATTCCAATTGATGGAGGAACTAGTGGGAGGTTAGACAGTGGGGTGTCTCTTCATGTGTTCAACCAGTGAATTGACAAATCATCCATAAATAACTCATGCATGTGAGTTCTAAGAAAGACCCAATTGAGATTGGAGTTCAGGGGCAGTGTACTATCACTTGTATAATCATCCAAATTGTATAGGTGGTGCATGCAGTCAGAGCAAGGCCTTAGAAGAATAGCATATTTGTGGTTGGGAATTTTCCTAATTAATTGTGCCTAATTACCCAAAGAAACAATTCAAGGAAGTAGGGATCGTGGGAGGCAGAAAATTGGTTAATTATTGGCCTAGGCTTCTCTAGGAAGCAGTGAGATAGATAGAGATAGTACAGAGGTTTCTTAGGCTTGAGAAAATCATTGTAAACTTCTCATATTTTCTGATTAATGCAATATATAGATAGCGTGGTTTTTAGTTGTGGATTTCCCCAGGAAATCATTGTGTAATATGTGATTGAAATTCTTTCTCTTGTATTCTTTGTGATTTTTCAATCGTAATTGGTTTCTGCAATTGGTAGAGTAGATTCAAGTCTACTATTTTAGCATATTACAATTAGTAGTTTGAATCTATGTGTATTTTCTACAAAACAGCTACTGAAAACAATGACCAACATGACAAACATGACAATCATATTTCTTATTGGAGCTTTAAAACAAAAATTATTGTGGTATCTAAAAACATACACATATACATATACATATACCAAAAATTCATTTTCTTAACTAGAAAATAATCAAGGATACATAGCCCGCATATGATTCACCATCTCCCATGTAGATTTATCAGGCTCAAAGTGCTTCCACTACACTTTCACTTGTTCGATTTCTCTGTTTTGGAGCATGAGTTGTTTCCACTGCAATATGAACTGAGGTTTCAGCAGGAATTCTCCTTGTTGGTTCCACTTGCAATATAGACTAGTGAATCAAATGATCATCATTCTTCACGTATATTTTAAGCAATGGCACATGGAAAACATCATGGAATTTCAATGTTGGTAGTAGTGCAAGTTTGTAGGCCACTGGTCCAATCCTCTTAAGGATCTCTAAAGGTCTACAATACTGAGGTGCCAACTTGGCACATGATCCAATCCTCAAGGAGCTCTTGATACCCGTTATTATACACAACTCTACTAGTGGAAGATACTCCTCCCACTTTGTATGTTGATGCATAACATACATCCTCAACATTTCCTCAAGAATATTGTCAACCCTCTTTTTCTATCCATCTATTTGTGGATGATAAGTTGTACTAAAATCCAACTCTCTCCCCAAACCTGCAAACAACTATTTCCAAAACCTGGAAGTGAACCTAGAATCTCTGTCGGATACAATCTTCTTGGGAACAATATGCAATCTCATTATCTCCTTAATGAAGAACTGATCTACCACACTAGTTGAATTAGTAGACTTCACTGGAATGAAGTGAGATGCCTTGGTCAACTTGTTAACCAAAACCATAATGAAATAATGTTTTCGATATGTCTTCAAAAAACCTGTAATGAAATCCATCTAAATGACCTCCCATTTCCATTTTGGAATCGGAATAGGATGCAACAAACCAGCTAGATGCTTTCACTCCACTTTCACCTAATTACAGTCCAAACACCTTGCGACGAATTTAACCACCTCTTTCTTCAAATTCAGTGAATGATAAAATTTCTTACTTGTTTTTAATGTGTTCTAATATCTCAGATGACTTGAATATGGCTTGACATGAAATTTCATCAAGATAAGCTTCTTTAGCTCACCAATGTCTAGCACATAAATCCTATCCCTAAATCTCACCAAGTCATTTGTCATGAGACTATAATCCACATCATGTTCACTTGTACCATGTTGTTGTCACATGTGCTTAAGCTATTGGTATATACCATCCTGTTGCCCTGCATGCAAGATCCACTCCTGTAATTATATCACGTATGAACTCATAGCTACTATGTGATTCACCTACACTCCCCTTCTAATAGAATCTGCAACTTTGTTCTCCTTACCCTTAATATACTTGATCTAAAAATCAAACTCATTCAAAGTAGCCAACCATCTAGCTTGCCTGGCATTTAGATTAGGTTGGTCAAATAAGTACCTCGCTCCACTGCAATCACTCATCAAAATAAACCTCCTACCAACAAGATAGTGTCTCCACATCTTCAATGCATGAATGATAGCTACCAACTCAAGATCATGTGTCACATAGTTTTTCTCGTGCTCATTCAACTTCATTGACTTATGACATACCACTTGTCCTTCTTGCATTAGAACTCCACCAAGCCCCCTCTTTCAAGCATCTATACATACCACGAACTCTTTGTCAGGATTTGCAATCTTCAATACCAGAGCATTTGTAAGAAAATTCTTCAACTACTCAAAACTAGTTGCACATTACTCCGTCCATTCAAACTTATTTCCTTTCCTTTGCAATGATGTAATAGGATAAAAAATCTATGAGAAGTTCTCGATGGACCTCTTGTAATAACCTGCCAACCCCATGAATTATCTATCCGCATCCACATTCCTAGGAGCTTCCCACTCCATGATAGCTCTAATATTTTATGGATCCACTATTATGCCTTCCTTGGAAAGAACATGTCCCAATTAATGAAATTTTGTCTAAAATAAATTGCACTTACTAAGCTTGGTAAGAAATTGATGCTCTCCCATTAGTCTTAGCATTGCTTCTAGGTGTTCTACATGCTCTTCCTCATTCTTATAATATATAAATATATCAGCAATGAATACCATCACAAACTTGTCCAGATAAAAATGAAACACATGATTCATCAAACACATGAAAGTAGTTGGAGCATTAGTAATACCAAACAGAACCACTACAAACTCATCATGCCCATACCTAGTGTGAAATTTTGTTTTGTAGATGTCCTTTTCTTTGATGTGTATGTGATGCTATCCTGATCTCAAGTCAATTTTTAAGAACAATGTTGCTCCATTCAACTGATCAAACGAGACATCAATCCACGGAAAAGGGTACCTACATTTTATCTTCACCTTGTTCAACTTCCTGTAACCAATACACAACCTAAGAGCACCATCCTTCTTCACAAACAACATTGGTCCATGTTAAGGTGACACACTTGGCCTAATGTATCCTTTATGAATAATTTCCTTAAGTTGCAACTGTAGTTGATCCAGGTGGATATTGGTGGCCACTCGCTAATTCCACTTGGACCCCCACCATTTCTTCTTCCAATTTTTCAGTTTCCTTAATTATAGCACAGTTTACTATTTTTAGTAGTTTTTTGGGTCCTAAACTTCTGGAGCCATTTTGAGGCCATAAACGACGTTTTTTGGGAAATCTATCGCCATCGATTTTCTGTCTAAAATCATCTTTTCCATCGTAGTCCTCAGAGATATCTTTCGAACGAGCTATCATGCACATCAAATGGAGATAATATGACCAAGTCGCGACCTCGGGAAGTTGGTTGTCCAACTCACCCCAACAGGGCCCATAAACTCTTGGTGTTACATCTCCTCAGGTTAGGGTTTTGGTTGTTTAGGGTTTACTCTTATTTTTCAATAATAAAAATTCCCTTGAGCCTCATTGTATGATAGTTCAGAGGCATGTAGCTGCCACATCTCTTCTCAGAGATAAGCTACCATCGCCCTAGCTGGTTTATTTCCATTCCTGTTTGTAAGCATATTTTAGTATTTTACATTAATGAAATGAAGTATTATTTCCACTGCATCTTTGTCTTTATGGTTATCTCTGTAATTTGTTGCGTTCCTGTTTAAATACGGATCAGTGGTATCAGAGCAGTCTACTTTTCTTCTCTATTTTTATTTGCATGTCCCCAATGAGGTCGGGATATAAGGATTTAGGGCTTGAACTGGTCAAACCTTTGCAAGACCAGCCTCGCAAATCCCGACGACCTTCCATGGCGGTTGAAAAGAAAGATGAGGGGGCAGGAGATCCTATGAAAATCTTGCTTGAAGAAGCCCTCAAGCAACAAAGGAACGTGATGATGGACAACTTTGCCCAGATCCTTCAGCGGCTACCCAGGGGCAACGCATTGGCTTCCAATAGCAACTCTGGAAATGCCACACCATTTAAGGTACAAGTTAATTTTGAAATCCCCATATTCAAGGGTCAGATAGATGCAGATGTCATTGATAAATGGTTAAATGTGCTAGAGGGTTATTTTACTGTTCATGATGTTTCCAGTCGGGAAAATATTATTTTTGCTCTTCTCAAAGCAGCCCTGTTAGTGTCAGTATCATATCGCTCCGTCAGTGATCAAGTTCTCATGTTGCATTGCATGTTAGGTATCTCACTCAATCAGCTGCATTCCATTAGGATCATGGATCATCTAACGGTAGTGGCTTATTATACATTTTCCCTCATGTTCTTTACCTGTTGGCCCATTTTTATTCATCTAGATCATCTGCAGTCAATTTTTGTCTTTAAATCTGCAAAAGTCATTTTTAGGGTTTTAGGTCTCATTAGGTCTAGGGTTTCGTCAATAAAGTCTTGTAAGCGCTCAATAAAGGTCAGCAGGCACATGAGGAGATCAAATAAAGTTTCAGCAACAATAATTTCCATAATCACATGCTCAGTGATTAACTTTTCCTCAAAACCCTGTTTTGAGGAAAAACAAAGTTTTTTATGTTTTCTTGTACAAATTTGATGTAATTTCATTTTTTCCATATGTAATAACTTCAGAGGCAGCCCTGGTCACCTTTCCAAGCTTCTCCAACTCCATCACCTGCAAATCAAACAAAAAGTCAAAGCATTCAAGTCATCAAAGGCAAAAATAAAGCAAACTGCCCAAAAACATAGTTTTAAAAGCAAGTTAAAGGAAAACATTAGAAGAATGGGTTTTGTAAATGAAAAATCAAAACTATATGTATATAAACCATTTTTCATGTTTAAAGAGTTCATTTGTATCCAAAGGAGAAAGAGTGAGTAATAGAAAAGTCAAAAAATCGCAAAGGAGGCAAAAATCACAGCGAGTTTGGCATTTTCAGTGGCACGGCGCACTGGGTTTGGAGCACGGTGCATTGGGCAGCACTCTGCAGTGTAAATTTTAAACGAGTGTGATGCATTGAGAAGGCGAGGCACACTGGGTTTGTGGCGCAGCGCAGAAGGCCACAAGGCCGATTTTACTCACAACCTCCTCCAAAATTACAAAATTGCTAAATCCTCACCTTGTCCAAGTAAGTTAACATTCCTCCATGACCAATGAATGATTTTATCTTCGTGCTTATGGTGATTTGATGGGAAAAAATTAAAACCTTACCTCCTTGCATTTCTTGTCAAAAACAATTGCATAGGGTTTATAAATTGCATTTCTTGCTGCTAATTCCACTCCTAGCCATTTCTCACTCCCTCACTCCTTCATTCCCTCATTCATTTTCTCCCTCTCTTTACATTCTCATCTACCCACTCCCTAATCCACATATCCCTAAACTACTAATCCTAAATCCCTAATCCCACTATCCCAAACCCTAGTTAAATATTCCCAAACCCTAATTGTTGTCTCAAAGCCTAAATATTATTCCCTAAACCCTTCTATTCCCCAAAAACCTGTCAGCAACATTCCCAAACCCCTCATACACATTCCCTCCATAGTCCTTCATACATCCATATCTTTGGCAGAAAAAACCTAAAGACACCATAAAATCTCTTCATACTCATCTAAGAAAAATCAAACATTGGCAAACATGGAGTCAAATTCTTCCTATGACAGAGATGAGGAGACAGTCAGTGATTCTTCTAGAGAAATGCATGCACCAAGGAGACCTCACAAGGGTGGTAAACATAACTGAGAGGAGCATACTTCACTTGCCGAGTTGTTGGCCTGTCCTCTTGCTGTCACATGCTTTCAACACCAATCTTGTTATCAGTTCTGTGAGATGGTAGAGAGAGTCAAGTACCATCATGAGTTGGCCAGATTGTTTGTGCTTCATCTTCATAATGGCCAAGTCACTCTGGCAGGTGTGACATTGACCTTGAGACCTGAGACTATTTCTTAAGCAACTAGCATTCCAAATGTCGGTGAGCAGTGGAATAAAAGGCAACTGATTGATAGAGAGCATTATGAGCCTTACATCAAGGTTGGTTATCAGAGACATGTCAGTAGAGTTTTTCCCTTCAGGTATATGAAGGACACATATGCTCCCTTGATGAAACTCATAATTAAATATTTCAGCTGTGAGGGTCGATTTTCTCACCTGTATGCCTATCACATCATATTGTTGATGCACTTCACTAGGGTGAGAATGATGAATCTCCCCTACTTTTCTTGTCGGAACATTGAGAAGATGACCACCTTAGTGCACAGGAAGCCTCCTCAGCAGCAGTATAACAGCATATATCATTTTGCACTAATCAAAATTGTGGTCTTGCATCAGCTTGGTTTACAGAACATCTCATGGGAGGATTTCATTTCACATGAGGTATTTACAGGTTCTCAAGTACCCCCAGCAGTTTTTCATGAGGCGGGAGGGCCTTCACATCAGTAGGAGATTCATGAGACACAAACCACTAGTGTGCCAGTGTTTGTCACCTACCAAAAGGGCATTAGAATGTTGTTTACAGCAGCAAAACGAGTACTATCTCCACTCGGGGTGGAAGGGGTCTCGTTTCCTCCATCAGCAGAGTGGGTACAGGACAAGGGCAAGCAACCATTACATGATGAGGGGCCTTCAGGAGGACAAGAGACAAATTTCATTCTTATTTAGGATGATGACACTGATTTGGGCTCATAAAGCTCAAAGCTTAAAGAGATCATTCGAGAGTAGTAAGAGGACATTCATGATTTGTCTCTCAACCTGGAAAGAGCCAAGTGGATAATCAAATATCTAGAGCAAAGAAACAAACAACTAGAGGATTAGCGAACCATTATGGAGCTACAAAACATACGAGAAAAGCGGTAAGCTGCCAAGAGGAGGAAAATCAAGCTGACACCTCTTGAACAAGAAATTGATGTTGATCGTGAATCTTGGCTTGAGAGGGCAAATATGCATTTGGAAAAGATGCTTGAGAAGGCCAACAAAGAGAAAAAGATGCTGAGGCACATGGCCTACCACTATTTGGTGAGAAACAAGGTGTGCAAAGCAAGAATCAAGGTTTTAAAGGCCAAGTTGAAGAAAGCATCAAGGAAGCTATTATGAAACAAGCTCACAAAAAGATAGAAAAGATAGATCAACGCCTTAGAATTTAGCCTCTTAGGGGGAAACCTCCTTTACATTACATAAATGAACAATTCTTGGATGATTCAAATGAAAAAACCTCCTTTCTATATATATGAGTCTAAGGAGTACAATATAACCCAGCCGACCTAACAATAATAATATAAAACCACAAAAATAACAATAGAGGGATTCTATGGGGCACAATAATAACAATATGGGGACAATAGGGGCACAACAATATTAATAAGGGATACAACTACAATAGTAATGGGGTAATCACTAGTATTATAGGGACACAACATGCCCCTCTCCTTCAAAAAAGTGTTGTCCTTAACGCTTGAGTAGTTCTAGATGCTTCTGTATAAAATTCTCATCCTCCCATGTGGAATATTCAGCGGCTAAGTTCTTCCACTTGATAAGATACTCCAAAATTGATCAATTTCATAGCTCTCGAGTTCTTGTTTTTGTGACTACTTCTGGTTCCAATATAATTTTTCCTTCCTCGTCAAGTTCTAGCAATATTGTTTGAACTGGGAGCTTGTCGCCTATAACCTTCTTTAAACATGAAACGTGGAAAACTGGGTGCAAACAAGAAGTTGCAAGAAGCTCCAATTTGTATGCCATAGTACCAATCTTTTGCAACACCTTGTACAAACCATAATACTTTGGTGATAA
>APFE030851791.1:67590-87086 GCA_000404065.3 Pinus taeda
AAAAAATACTAACACAAATTTTTTAAGGAATGGTTTGAAAATGGAATTCATCAAACCTTGAAATGTTGAAGGTGCATTGGTAAGGCCAAAAGGCATGACCAAAAATTCATAATGAACCTCATGAGTTCTAAATGTTCTTTTTGGAATGTCTTCAGTCTTCATTCTGATTTGATGATATCCTGAACGAAGATCCAACTTGGTGAAGTAAATTTATCCATGCAATTCATTCAATAATTCATCAATGACAGGAACGGGAAACTTATCTTTAATAGTGAGCTTGTTGAGCTCCCTATAATCCGGACACATGCGCCATGATCCATCCTTCTTGTGCACCAATACTACTGGAGCAGAGAAAGAACTTTGACTTGGTTGAATTATACCAGCCTCTAGCATTTCTGCAACCATACGTTCAATTTCACTCTTTTGGACATAGGGATATCTGTACGGCCCGATGTTTGGAGGAACACTTCCTGGAATTAGATGAATTGCATGATCATGATCATGCACAATTGGGAGACCTTTAGGAGTCTCAAATATCTTGGAATGATTATTCAAGACTTTTTGGAGATCTGGAGAAATAGATGATTCTGATGTGGAAGCATCTAGCGAACATAATTGTGCAATTACACCTCTTTGTTCCTTTTTAAGAAGCTTTGTCATACCATTAGAGTTGATTATCTTTCCTCGTTTCCCTGCAATACCCCTTAATTCAACTTCCTTTCCTTCCATAGAAAATTTGATGAAAAGTTCCTGAAAATTAAAAGCTATTGTACCCAAGGATTGTAGCCATTGGACTCCTAGTACAACATCAACACCTCCCATTGTAATGGAAAGCATTGGGCTAGTCAATACATATTCTCCCATGGATAGCTTGACATTGTGGCATTTTCCAGAGAAATTTATTGTTCCTCCATTTGCAATCATCACTTGACACTCTGGTGCTGGATATAGGAAGCAATTCAATTCTTTTGCTACCTTACAATGAATAAAATGGTGGGTACTTCTTGAATCAATCAACACTATTACCTTTCTCTTCTTGATTTGTCCTTCTATCTTTATGGTTTGAGGAGTGGTAATTCTCGCCAATGCATTACAAGATATCATCGGATTCATTTGTTCTTCATCTAGGCTTTGTTCCTGGATTATATCCTCTTCTTTTGACCTTTCCTGGTCCTTTTCTTCTTCCTCTTCACAATCTATGTAGAATAATTTCTTCTCAGCACACTTATGACCTTTAGTGTATTTACTATCACAACTGTAACAAAGCCCTTTTGCTCTTTTTTCTTCCAATTTTTGTGGTGTCAACCTATAGGTTGTGGAAGGATAGGGGAAACAACATTTCCATCTTTATAGTTGTGAGTGGTAGGCTTCCTGGTTGCCATAATTTTGCTTTCGATTTTTCTTGCTAACCTGAATGCCTTTTCTAATGAATCAGGTTCCCAAAGGCGAACATCATGTTGGATATTATCCTTTAAAGTCCCTATGAACACATCAATCCTATGCTCCTCTGGAATATTTTTTACCCTTATGTTCAATTTTTGAACTCCTCAATGTGCTCCATTATTGAACCCTTTTGTTTAAGCCTTTATCAATTGGCAAAAAAAGGTGCCTTTTTGTAATCCTCATAAATGTTGTCAATCCTTCCGTAAAATTCCCAAGCGATTAATTATTACGAGAGCAAAGCCATTGATACCATACAAACTGATTTCGTTCCAAATATAAAGTTGCCATACGTACCTTTTGTGTTTTTGCACATTATTGAGATCGAAAAATTGCTCCATCTGTAATATCCATGTTGCGGGATCCTTGCCATCAAACTTCCTCATATCGATTTTTGGAATATGATGGGTCTTCGATCCCATATTAGAGTCTATGGAATCATGATTAACATTTCTTTTTTTCGCATCATGAGTTTCCTTTACTACCTTTTCACCATTAGTAAGTATTTCTTGTAGAAAATTTGTCAAATCTGTCTTCAAATCTGCCATGTCTCTCTTCAAATCTGTCTTCAAATCTATCTTCAAATCATCCATATTAGCTTCTGTTATGCTCCTATACTAATAGGTGTCATATTTCATGATTGGCATTGATGAGCTCCAATATGTTCATACATTTTTGGCTGGTTGCCAAGGCTTTCCATATTCTCAAGAAATCAAAAAATTTTAAAAAATGTAAAGAGGGTATGCCCTAAAAGAAAAATCAAAGGGCAAGAAGAATGAAATGGTCAAAAAAGTGAAGAAATGAACCCCAAACAAAAGATCAGGAAAGTGTGCAAGGCCAAAATGCCACTGCTATTCTATTTTTGCAATAATCTGATGGTGTGCAGCTTGTAAACTTTATGCCACGATTGATGAATGTCCAAACAGCTCAACCTTGGCTAGATCATGTTTAAATTTACTTCTTTTTAGTGATAGAGAATAAGATCTGTCCAAACTACTCAAACTTGGCAGATAACTAGATAGCTAGAGAAGCAAAGGAGCTCAACTGTTAAACCTGAGCCCTTGGATGTTATAAGGGTAGATCTAGATAGGATTGCAGTAAAAAGAAAAGAAGAGAATGAGGGCTTGCCAATTCAAATGCAACCAAAGAAAGAAGAAAAAATGCTAGGCAAAGCAGGTTGGGTAGGTAGATGATGTTGCAGAAGCATTCTTGTGATTGACCTTGTTTCCAAAAAGTGTGAATCTTATCCCTATCACAAATGCATGACAAACATTTTGATGCAGCTCAAGAGAGGCATGACTAACTCCCCTTCATGTCTTTCCCCCAAGTCACTTACTAATCTCCCTTAAAGGTATTGAGATCTGCTTAATATCCTTAAAATCACTCATCCCATTTTTTATCAGATGCTTAAGTGAAGCTCCAGTTACTTAGGATAAATAGCCACATTTCTTGTGTAAAATCCCTTTTTTTTCTCTTTTGCCTAAGTTTTATAACATTATGCTTATCGCACATTCATTTTCAAAAGTTTCATATTAACTATTAACATTATTGTATAACTTCCTATACTTATTCCCCTTTCCCGTATTACATTAATATATGCAAAACCCCAAAAATTTATTATTCCCACCCCCGGCTAAACTATAGTCATATATTGTTGTTTTAAATGGAATTATAGGTTTATTTGAAACCTTATAATAACCATTCCCCGCGCACATGAGGAATTAATTAACCCCACGTTAATTAATAACCTAACTTAAACACCCAGCCAACCAATAAACATAGCCCCGACATGATTTATTAACGTTTATTATATCGGGCCCCCGCGCATTAACCCTCCACTATCTTCACAGAGCTCCCACCATCAGATCTGGGCCCGCTCATCCGATGGTCCACGCGCATATCGCGACCCCCCTTCCGTCTGACAGTTAAGTCACAGGGAGCCAACAGTATTGCTCCATACAGATGCCACGCGTCGACCGCTCACGCTGCTCGCTGCCTCCCCACCCGAAACCGCTCGACTCTAAAAGTTGTGTGGGAGGAAACCGCTTACCACCCCCGCTAAATGACAAGACGTCCCATCCTGATGACGTCATCCAACTAATAAATGCCAAAATCACCCGCCAAAGCCAAATTTTGTTAAATTGTCGGGAAAAATGTCATTTTCATTCATTTCTTCTGCGAACTATTTCCATGCAAATTACGTCCGGGTGATTGCACGAGCCTACAATCTGCCACCCTGCCAACAAGCTCCAGCGACACGCTCTGCCATCAGTCTTTTTCAACCTACAATTGCACAAATCGTCTCCTTGAGCCAGGTATTTACCCATTTGACCAGTTACCCTGTAATTTCGATTTTCCTCTAGAAATTTTACCTAAGAAAGCCAAATTCAAGCTAAAATCAGTCTGTAGCTCTCATAGAAATTCACCCACAGCTGTTGTTTTGCCCATCTTCTCCACAGAAGCCCCACCTCCAGTTTGAAACCACAAGAACCAAACATGGAAGCTCCCGTAGCCCTCAATGTCGTGCCCCTCAATGCACCTCATAAAGACCTAGATTACTTACCCTTGGCTGACAGAGATTTTCAAATAAAAGAGTTATTTGGTGACATGAACCATCTCCAGGCATTTTGCCGAATTAGGAATAGTTATCTGAGCAACTCTAATATCTATGGAATATGGGAATCTAATCTTCCTAGGTATTACCTTCCCTCAGTCAAAGTTTTCCCAGATATTATTCACCAATGTTGTGCCAACTATGATCCTGTCACTAAAGCAATTATAACCCCATACCAGACTGTGCTTTTTTACATAATTGTTGAATCCATCAATGACATGTTACAGTTCAAACCCACTCAGCCTCTAGCTCCTCTTTCCATGGGATTTTTGCTTGAGCAAGGCTCTCAATTGCCCAATTCAGAGATAACCCGTATTGCTCAAATGTTCATGAAACCAAATTGCCAACCCCAAGGCCCACCTCCATATTTTCATATCTGGTTCACTGAAATAGGAAAACTCATAATTAATATGATATCCTTCATCTTGGGATTTAAGACCAGTGAATTTGTTGATGAGACCATCTTAGTTCTGTTGTCAATGTTTACTCCAGGATAGCCCCCTGCTGTCAAGTATGACTATGCTACTTTTATTGCCAACAAAATCAATGAACAATTCATAAATTTGGACAGGGAAGGAGTCTTCAAGTACACCTCATTCATATACCACCTTCTGCTATATTATCAGCCCGACAGCTTTTCATTTCCCATCAAGAAATTGGATTCCAAAGGAGAGCACAGGTCTGTGATCTTTTGGACCTCAGTCTTCCACAATGTCTATGAATCCTCTTATGCCTATTTTGAATTCATTGACCTGTTTGTACATCCAACCACCACTCTATTAATAGGAGCTCCTCCTCCTAGGATCTCTGGTGATATAAAGAAGATTTTACAGCTTTCCAGACAGCACAGAGTATTAGTGGGAGACAGCTGTAGACCGACTCCCAAAGTCTACCTCCAGCACATCTGACAAGACGGAGCAGCCAGCACTAGCATTAGTTATGTTTCCCTGCTATCGAGACTATTCGTCTCTATCTTTTGTAAAAAACGTTGAATCATCACTAGATATTATCTCTGTGAGATATTTTTAAGATATTTTATGAGATATTTTGTATAAATACCCCCCTTAACGAAGTATTTGGGGTTGGTGAGGCATTCTTAGAATTTGCTATAACATTGAAACTTTGGAATAAAAAAGCTTTTTGGAATCAACTATTGCTGGACTTATTGGATGTGGAATTGAAGCAAATGCACTTGTCATAGAATTATTGAATCAACTAGTGGACCAATAAGTCCCCTATATCTTCTGTTTTGTAAATTTTCTAGTTTCATTATATCACATGTGTTTCACAATCTAAATGATAATGATAAAGATTAATTCAGAATTTTCTTGACTACACTCTGTGTTTCATTCATTATCATTCTCTGTGTTTTCTTCAGGATTAGTATAAACAATGTAACTCTTAATTGCTCATGTTTCCTAATTCTCTCATATTGATTATTTTCTAGGGAATTCTTAACTCCTCCTTAGTAGTAATCATCCATTTCTTTTCTTTGAATATGTTGAAGGATTCTTAACTACCCTTCAACCATTTTGGGCCCATCCCATCCAATACAGATCTTTGTTTGCTCCCTATTTGACTACCTTGCTCTGTGAAACCATCCTCTGTCAAGAAACCAAATCCAGAAAACCCTGTTCATTGACTCCATTTTCCCAATGGACTGAAGTTCTAATATTTACACCTATGTTCTATTGAATCTCACCATCCAAAAATAAAACAAACCCCTGAACATCATAACTAGCCTAACATCTTTCAAAACAAAGTTAAATCATAAAGAGAGAGCCCTCTCTGGATGCAGATTGGCTAGAATTTGTGTCTAAAAGATTGGTTTGTGGTTACCTCGGCCGTATTCCCTTTCTTACAACTTTTGGGAACAACCTGAGTGATAAAAACTTCCATGCCCTTTATCTTAGATTCCACGCCATTTATCTTAGCTTCTGTTAGCTTTTGAAAGATTGACATTTGTTGCACTTGGTCTTGTAATTTTGATATATCATGTACCATTTCTTTCTCTTCTTCATGAGTCATGCTAGAGCTTTCAGGTTGCTTACTAGGTGTTTGCATTTTCTTTCTTCGGGGCATTAGTTACCAATAATAATGCTCTACTATGCCCTTTGAATTCCTTCAAAATAAATTTTCAAACCAAGCTTAAGCAAAAATTAAAAAAAAATCTACACACCTTTTTTCACTTTGTAGGAGCTCGATATTGCCTCTGATGTATCTTTGTACTTTCTGATCATCCAGTTCTGAAATTGCGATCTGTAGTAGCCCTCTGTGTCCTCTTTCCAATGCCACCAGTCTGATCCAAATTGGATTCTCCAAGGAGGAGTTATGAAAAATCTCCCACAGTGACTCGATTATAGAATAGTTCAGTAGAGCGAACTTGTACGAACTACCACAAGTCATTGTTTCGACCTTTGGCTTTGAAAAATATATACAAGAAACTATAGTCCATCCTATTTCTGTAACTTCTTACGAAATTTCAATCCAATGCTCAGAAAGAAAGTTATGATGATTTTCCCTAGGTCACATGTTTGGAATGTAATTCAGGAGTCTACAAAAAGACCAACTTCCTCAGACCATATCTCCATAAATATAGTGTGAAAAGCTCTGAGATTTAGACCTGAGGTTCAACGCGATGTCTTCTCAAATGGGTTTTGTTTTTAGCTTCTAAAATGGCGCAGGAAAAAATTTATCGCAAAAATTCCACGATGACCTATTTGGAGTAGCGAAACCCTAGAATCCAAAGCTCTGATACCAAATGTTATGAAAACAGCTCACAAAAATATAGAAAAGATAGATCAACACCTTAGAATTCAGCCTCTTCAAGGGGGCAACCTCCTTTACATTAATGAACAATTCTTGGATGATTCAAATGACAAAACCTCCTTTCTATATATACGAGTCTAAGGAGTACAATATAACCCAGCTGACCTAACAATATTAATATAAAGCCACAAAAATAACAATAGAGGAATTCTACGGGGCACAGTAATAACAATATGGGGACAATAGGGGCACAACAATATTAATAAGGGATACAACTACAATAGTAATGGGGTAATCACTAGTATTATAGGGACCCAACAAAAGCGAAAAGAGCAAGATAGACTCCAGATCTTGGTTGAGGCTTCCTTAGCCCAAAAAAGCACTTAATGAAGGACACTCAGCCCACATTTCAAGAAATTTGGGATACTTTTTGCAATTTTGAAATTTTGGCCTAAAAAACAGGGTTTTCTGCCTAATGCGCCGCGCCACTTGGCGCGCACTTTTGCTAGAGGTCTCCTTTTGAGGAAAACTTAGAATTTTTGGATTTTTCATGAAAAAATATGAATTTCCTCACATGGACAAGAAATTTTGACAGGTTTTGAGCTTCCAAAAAGGTCAAAAATGACCTTTCTGCCCCTTTTTGGACACACAAGAAGCAGTGTTGGGATAACTCAGTTTTGGAGGGGTAAATTGAGGCGAAATTCAGAAATTCAACTTGTTTTGGAACGTAGATAGACAGACCTTTCCAACAAGCCCACATGGAGAAAATTCGATGCACAGGAAGGCCTCCAAACTCAGCTACAAAAATTCACTATGCATAGGGAAATCAGCGCGGCGCATAGAATGAAAATTGCTCATTTTCACCAAAAAGCTATGGTTTTCGTCTAGTTTCTTCACAGTTTGACTTTTCTCTTTCTAATAGTTAGGCTCATGATATAATTTAATGTGACTTGATGTATTTTGATGTAATTATGCTAAATTTTCACTCATGGAGGTAGATCCATCCATGAAAAGGTAGTTTGCAACTGAATGAATCAGTTCCCTAGTTTTTAGAGGCAAGTTGTTCCACTACCTACTTTTTAGTTCTCAGTTTAGACTTTGTTGGAACAGCTCCTAAACTTATGAACTCGACCCCTAAAGGCTAGGATGAGTTGTTTATTGCCTATATCTACTTGTTTTTAAGTCATTAGCAAAGGTTGGACTTTTGGGAAAGCTTGGAGCTTCATTGTATACCCATTTCAGCAGTTTGGCAAAAGAATAGACCAGAGTTTGCAGCACTTTATGGGATTCTTGTGGCATCTTGATTTGGTATTGTGTTTCCTTCTATAATTGTAAGTTTACATGTGTTTTCTGTATGCCATCATCTCTCTTTTCTTCATCTTAACTAAATCAAACAAGGATAAAGGTAGACTTCATTGATTTGCAGTGCTCTACCTAGGGTTTTGTTTAGTTATTTATGTTTTCAGCTATTTGAAGGGGATCTCTGAGATTTTCATGCCCTCTTCAACTCCTCACCAGTCTAAAAGCTCTTCATATCACTCAATTTGAAGTACCAAACCATTTTCCTACCTCGCCCCATAGAGATCTTTGCAAAACTGAGCCTCATTCCCTGGACACAAATCTGCCTTTCACATTTGAGCCAACAAAACATCATCAAATTCAATCAAACTCTTTTGAACACATACCTAGCCCAAGATCAGTATTCACATCAGTCATCTCAAGCCTCATTGATCATATTTTGCTGAGATTGATAAGGAGAGATCCCTCTCTCGACCTGGTAGGGCTAGCTACCAGGTTAAGCATGGTTTGATGTTACACTAGATCCTACCTTTCTCAGCCTGAGGCAGATTTAGGCTCTAACAAGCCCCCCACGTCAAGGATTGGTGGGAAACCTACTGCGAGAATAAGGATGAAAGTACAGGCTCACTATTTTCAATTGCACCCACTTGGAATTCTTTCCGGGATGCCATCAAGGAGCAGTACTACCCTGTTGGAAGCTATGAGGATCAATACATAAAGTGGACCACGCTACGGCAGGGAATGGACCAAGATGTGCCGAAGTTTACCAATATTTTCCATACCCTTTGCACAAGTTTGGTATCAAGGATACAGAGCAACATTTGGTACTAAAATATCGTGGCTGCCTGCACAAGTACATCCAGGAAGAAATATAATTCCTAAACATCTCCTCGCTTGGCACAGCATACCAGTATACCGTCAAGGTGGAGCAAAAGTTTAAACAGAAGAAGTGAGACTTTGGATCTGTGAATCCAAAACAACGAAAAGGTGCCCCCAAACCGCAAAATAAAGGACAAAGCCAAGGCGGGGTGGCCCAAGATAACCCGCTAAAGCTGCAAGCAAAGAACAACGTCGCGAAGTGAGAAAAGGACGTGGGAAAGTGGTGTGAGTTCCATAAGAGCTCCACTCACAACACAAGTGACTGTCGGGCCAAGCAGTCACTGGTGGTCGAGCTAAAGGTTTCAGAATCAGACTCTAAGTCAAAACCCAATAAGGGGAATGACAAAGGGAAGCAAATTATCGATGCGAAGCCCAACGCCATTGCTTCCACCACGAAGATCCAGAAGGAGGAACCCGAAGATCCAGAGGAGGAGGATCGTCTCTTCCACTCCTAGATGTGGGTAAAGGGCTCCCCACTATAGTTCATTGTCTACAGTGGGAGCCAAAAGAACCTCATTCGGTAGAGGTCGTGAAGCGGTTGGGCTTACTGACCACAACACATCCACAACCGTACACCATCGGGTGGCTTCACCAAGGACAGGATCTTCATGTGAGCCAACAGTGTCGCCTTCCATACAACATCAAGCCCTTCACAGATGAGGTATTGTGTGACATTGATCCCCTTGAACTTTGTGATGTATTATTAGGACAACCATACTTGTGGAAGTGACATGCTATGTATGAATCCAGGCCCTATGTTGTTATTGTTACTTTGGGAAATAAGTTTTAGAGGATACCAGAGGTAGCACCGCCTACCGCCATCTCTTTAGTTACTGCAAAACAATGCAGTAAGCTCATTTCCAAAACTGAGAAATTTGTTTTCCTGATGATACGCCCTCAAGGAAATAAGAAGACGGTGGCCACGACCTCCAGATAGGGCCCCTCCACACGACAACTACAAATGGACAAGGTCGTGGAGGAGTACGAGGACATCTTCACCTCCCTTACAGGGTTTCCTCTGCACTATCAGGTCAAGCATTCCATTGATCTGACCCCAGGTGTGTCGTTGCCCAATGGACCAATCTATCGGCACTCCGTTTTGGAGAATTATGAAATCAAAAGGTAGATTCAAGAGCTGCTGCAAAAAGGTCACATCCGTCCGAGTTCATTGCCCTGTGGGAGCCTGATCATGTTGGTATAGAATAAGGATGGGACTTGGAAACTTTGTATTGACTATCGGGCGCTGAATAAGATCATTGTCCACAATAGGTACCCAATCCCATAGATTGATGACCTCCTGGACCAACTGAAGGGGGCAAAATATTTCAGCAAGATCGATTTGAAGTTAGGATATCATCAAGTACCAATCGAACCCTCTGATGTGTGGAAGATTGCCTTCAAAGCCAAGGAGGGCCTTTTTGAATGGTTGGTTATGCCTTTCGGATTGACGAATGCTCCTGCAACCTTCATGAGGCTAATGGATGACATCTTGCGGCCATTCACCAACTCATTTGTAGTGGTATACTTGGATGACATCTTGATCTTCAGCCAGGGTTGGGAAGAGCACTTGCACCACATCCTATAGGTTCTCCAAACACTGCGGCAACACAAGTTATGTGCCAATTTGGAGAAATGTGCTTTTGGCATGACCCAGGTTCAGTAGCTGGGATACATTATTGATGAACAGGGGGTGCATGTGGATCCAAATAAGATCCAAGTCATTCAGGATTGGCCATCTCCAACCACTCTGACAGAGCTTCTCAGCTTTCTAGGCCTTGCCAAATTCTACCACAGGTTCGTGTTGGGATTTTCTCATATCACTTGGCCCTTGAGTCAAGTCACCAAGGGAAGAGCAAAAGCAAAATTCTTTTGGTATGAATCTCAATAGAAGGCATTCATAGAGTTGAAAGATCACCTCTGCTCGGCACCAATTCTCGCATTACCATACTTGCAACAACCATTTGAGGTCGAGACAGATGCCTCTGACTATGCTATTGGGGAAGTCCTTACTCAACACGGGCATCCAGTGGCATATCATAGTGAGACACTTTTAGACACAATCCAGAAGTATCCCACTTATGACAAA
Source organism: Pinus taeda (assembly GCA_000404065.3). Lineage (NCBI taxonomy): Eukaryota > Viridiplantae > Streptophyta > Pinopsida > Pinales > Pinaceae > Pinus > Pinus taeda. The sequence continues at coordinate 78,678 of APFE030851791.1, forward strand.
GAGATGTATTCCATTTTACAGGCCTGCTGACAATGGAAGCATTACATTTTGGGGAAGGAAACGGTCATCCATACAAACTACCAACCCTTGCAGTTCATACAGACCCAAGGGAAATTGCAAAATGATTGCCATCAAAAGTGGTCCACATACCTGCAACAGTTCCATTTGAATATCAAGTATAAGAAGGTCAACACCAATAATGCTGCAGATTGCCTCAATCAACGACTGATCATGGCATTAACCATCGTGCTCGACTCTTGTGGGCATGAAACTTCTGATTGGCCACTTCTCTACAAAAGTGACCCGGAATTTGGCCACACATACCAGACACTCTTGGAGGGTCAGCATGTTCCAGATTTTAACCTTCAGGATGCCTTGTTATGCCACCTGGGTCACCTCTGTGTTCCTTCAAGCGAGCGCACCAAGATGATTTGGGAAGCACACTACAGTCGAGCTGCTAGGCATTTCGGGGTCGAAAAAACAGTGGCAGTACTACAGAAGTATTTCTGTTGGCCGAATCTTCGATAGGATGTTGGGAAGTACACAAGTTCATGCACTTCCTGCGCCATTGCCAAACCGACCATTAAGAAGCAAGGCCTCTATACCCCGCTGCCTACACCTAGTCAACCTTGGGAATCCATCTCCATGGATTACATGTCAGGCCTTCTGTCCACTAAGCATGGAAATGACTGTGTTTTTGTGGTCATCGACAGGTTCTCAAAGATGGCCATTATGACAGCCTGCAAGAAGAATATCATAGCAAAATCCACTGCTAAAATATTCTTTGAACGAGTGTGGGTACACTTTGGGATCCCACAGTCTATCATCTCAGATCGGGATAGCAAGTTCCTCAGTACATTTTGGCCCAGTCTCTGGTCGATGCTGGACACCAAACTCACTAAGTCCACAGCCTTCCATCCTCAAACTGATGGTCAAATAGAGGTTGTCAATAGGATGATCGTACACATTTTGCACATGTACAACTCAAAGCATCCATGCACATGGGACGAGAGCCTCCCCTATGTTCAGCACAGCTACAACCGAGCTCTCCACAGCTCGACTGGCCACAACCCTTTTCAGGTGGTCATCAGATTCTAGCCACTACGTCCCATTGATGTGGCCATGCCATTTGCAGCTACTCACGTAGATTCGACTCATGTCCAGTCTGAAACAGATAAGGCAAACAACTTCATTGAGCACATCCAACATATTTTCCAGCAGGTCCATGACATTCTGGAGAAATCAAATGCCAAGTACAAGCAGTGACATGATCAACATCGGGTGCCACACAAGTTTCAGGTGGGCGAGAAAGTCTAGTTTCATTTGCAAAAGTAATGCCTTACCGGAGCCTACCGGAAACTCACACCACTCCAATATGGTCCTTACACCATTACCAAGGTTGTGGGAGACAATGCATTTGAGCTCTGCATTCCCCCATTCCTTGGCTTGCACCCAGTGTTCAATGTAGACCGCTTTCGGCCATACTTTCCACCATTACTAGACACATCCGACATTGCAGAACAGCTCACACCCACAGAGTTAAATCCAAATTGCATGGAACAAGCTGCAACTGATCGGATCATGGACTCACATATCAAGCACACTCGCCAGCAGAATATCCAACTATATCAATTTGTCAAAGCAAGCCAACTCCTTCACTAGGGCAAGTGGCTCACCAGGGACCAAGTTCAACAAAAGTTCCCTCATCTCATGGAGGAACTCAACGCAATGGGGACCATTGCTTCCTAAGGGGGGAGGAATGATCCAGGTGGATATTGGTGGCCCCCCGCCAATTCCACTTGGACCCCCACCATTGCTTCTTCCAGTTTTTCAATTTCCTTAATTATAGCACAGTTTACTATTTTTAGTAGTTTTTCGGGTCCTCAATTTTCAAAGCCGTTTTGAGGCCCTAAACGACGTTTTTCGGGAAATCTATCGCCATCTATTTTCTATCTAAAATCATTTTTTCCATCGTAGTCCTCAAATAGATCTTTCCAACGGCCTATCATGTGCATCAAATGGAGATAATATGACCAAGTCACGACCCTGGGAAGTTGGCTATCCAACTCACCCCAACGGGGCCCATAAACTCTTGGTGTTACATCTCCTCGGGTTAGGGTTTTGGTTGTTTAGGGTTTTCTTTTATTGTTCAATAATAAAAAGGCCCTTGAGCCTCATTATACAACAGTTCAGAGGCATGTAGCCGCCACATCTCTTCTCAGAGATAAGCTACCATTGCCCTAGCTGGTTTATTTCCATTCCTGTTTGTAAGCATATTTCAGTATTTTACATTAATGAAATGAAGTATCTTTTCCATTGCATCTCTGTGTTTACGGTTATCTCTATAATTTGTTGCATTCCTATTTAAATCTGGATCAGTAGTTCCACTAATTCTGGAGTGCTCATACTGTAAGGTTCGTTTGATGTTGTTGCTGCTCCTGGTACCAAATCAATAGAAAAATCGACTTTCCTGTGAGATGGTAACTCTAAAATCTCCGTTAGAAAGAGATCTTGAAACTGCTGTAAAACCAAATACCTTTTCAAAATTTCATCATCTTCAACATCCTTCCCTTTCTTAGTAGAAACATGCACTTCAAACATTTCACACCCTTTCATGCAATGACACTTTTCCTGCATCGCTTTAACCATTTTCACTGATGTAGGCTTCTTCTTTCCCTGAAAGATTATCTTCTCACCATGATCATCCAAACACTCTATAGCCTTCTCGTAGTAATCCACCTTAGTCCTGTGAAGGTAAAACCAATCCATACCCAAAATCATACCATACGAACCCAAAGGAAGCACATTTATATGTGTTGATGTAGGCATACCATTCAACTCAAATGCACAAGCTCTCACCCAATGATGAACTCTTTTCTTGGTCCTTGTAGTTGAATGTACCAACCAAGACTCTACATGCACTTCTTTATTCAAGCAACACTTATCGACTAGGTCAGGACTAATATAAATATAGTTAATATCGAGGATCAATAAAATGGAAACAACTCAATCATAGATCTTACCTTCCATCTCAATCATGGATGCCTGGAGATCCACCTGCTTGTTATCAAATGCTGCATAAATCCAAGGAATGTTATGACCAACATCCCTAGTTGTTTGCACCTCCTAAGCATTGTAGATCTTAGGTGTGCCACCATAATAAAATGGAAAATCCTTCTTGTGATCATATTTGCAACATATCCATCACTGCAATGGTTCCCTGCCATTACCTTTATTCAGTTTCTCTCTAGGCTAAGATCCATGTCCCTTCTCTGCTGCACTGAAGTTATTGTAAGGAGCCACATTCTCTTTCTCACATGCAACTTGAGGTATTTCCCACTTTGTTGGAAATAATACTGAGAGGGGGGGGGTGAATCAATATTAGTCAACTCAATAATCTTTTTACAATTTCTTACTATATAAGCTAGTTCAATAAAGGCAACCCGCATGTGTACGCAACTGTGTTTAACGAAACAAGCGTATATCCAACAAACTAATGATTTAGTTAATTCTTCATATGTTGATCTTTAATTTGTGCATATGAACCAAATAAACAATAACCAGGAGTAGTAAAAAAACAGAATAGATAATCACACACATGAACACAAGATATAAGGTGGAAACCCAATGTGGGTGAAAACCACCTGCTGCAATCGTCTCTATCTTTCTTTTAATAAGAAACTTCTTTTTACAATATTTTGTACTGGTGTAGTGTTATACCAATACGCAGGCTTCTACCTGCAGAAGGCTACAACCTTCTCTTGTTCTCCAACTTCTTCTGGAAGGGAGCCACAACCCCCTACCTCTTGTACTATTTGATGTACTAGTACGTAGGTGCTGACTTACAGAAGGCTATGACCTTCTCTTTTCTTCTAGGGACCATGTTTCATAAATTTTCAGACTGGATCCATCAATAACATCAATCGAACGTAAAATATATCTACATCAACCGATATCATTTGCACCAACCAAAACTGAATCAAACAATCACTTCTCTGAATGCTATAACCAGAATACAGTAACAGTAACCCGAACCCAAGCCAAAACCCAGAACACTGCAACAGTTATCAGAAGTAACTAAAGCATATTTTATGAGGTGTACGCTACTTCAATGGGATGAACCTGTGTGCATATGCACTTGTATCAAGGCAAACCTTCGTATACGCACTTTTGAAATGCAAAACCTATGTGTATACGTGCCTTTGCTATAATGAACCTGCGTACAGATCTGTAAATGATTATTTAACCTTTAAAATTATTCAGACATCAGTTATACCCAGATCATAATATTTACAGATTACGACATGCACCAATAATTGAGATACAAGATCAAAAACCACACAAAGATACTTCTCTTCAAGCCTTAAGATCTTGACCCATCAATACAACATATTCTTCATCAAGCACTCAGGTTCATCCTTGATTCAGATCCAGCTGTGCACCATAACCCAATAACCTGTAATCTTAGATCTTTCTCTTCATTAGATATTCAATACTTGAGTGCCTTTACCTAATGATCTTCTCCTCCTTTTATAGTGTTAGGCCTTGCTCAATACCATGGTCCAAAGCCACTTAGAATCAATACCTTGGACCAAATACCTAGGGTCAACACATCGGACAAGATACCTTGGACCAATACCATGGATCACAATACCATGGGCAAAATACCATGAACCAAAAACCAATTTTTCCAACATGTACGCGCCTTTCCTTTCATGAAAGTGTGTGTGTACGTCATACGCGCATTTTTGTCTGCTAACCCGCGTATACACGTGGTTTGGTCAAAGGGAACCTGCGTATACCTCTCTTTCTTCCTTCTGTGAGCCTGAACTATGACCTGTCATCTATGAGAGTTTCCATCAAGGACGACACCTAAGTCATAGCGCCAAATCTGTGTCATAATGCCAACAATCTCCCCTTTTGGACTTGATGGCAACCCCAAGTCACTCTCCCCCTTTGTCATCAAGGGTAAAGGGTTATGCTCCCCCTGAGAACATGCTAAAATCTCTGATATGCTGAAGTGTGTTGTCCATGCTTCCCCTGACTGCAAGCAAGGTCTGCAAAAAGATGTTCTACAAGAAGAAAATGACTCTATACATCATAAATGACCTTCCTATCACCAAAGACTCATACATACATCCATCTAGATCCCAACCAAGTGGGGATATACCAAATGTTTATACATGACAAAACAAGAACATTACATCATTCATCCCATGCATAGTGGGGAAATAGAATAGGTCGTTACATGACCTTGATAATTTAAGATATACATGACATAGAGACCAAATATCTAAAAAAATACTATTATAGTTATCAGCAACTATCATTAGCAGCATATGTGAATCACCATCCAGATCAGCAACCATGATCTTCTTCTGCACCTGTTCCACCTGAATCTGTGAATTTGTACCAAGATCTTCTAAGATAATGTCAACAATGCATTATTAGAAGTATATGCTCCCCCTGAACCTATGCCATATGATCACTATCAGACCCATATTAGAGCCTTTTCATCCTAAGTCTAGCCCACTGTTTTTCTTCAAACCAACATATACGCGACTGTATCCATAGCAACTGGTGTATGTATGTGGATACACTTCATGAAACTTGCGTACAATCACTTATCTTTGAAATAGATAAGTTTCAACAGCAAGACGATGCATCAACTACTCCCAGCTTCTGTCTGAGATATTCAAATGTCTCTCTAGGCAGTGGTTTGGTGAATATATCAGCAACCTATTCTTTGGAGGGAATATACTCCAATTTGACCTTTTGTTCAAGTACTTGTTCACTAAGACAATGATATTTGATAGGTATGCGCTTGGTCTTGGAATGCATGACTCGATTCTTTGGAATACTGATTGCACTTGTATTATCACATAGAATGGAGATGGGCGGAGTACATGTGATCTGAATGTCTTGTAATGTTTGCATCACCCAAAGGAGTTGTGTGCAGCAAGGTGCAGCAGCCACATATTCTACTTCAGTTGTAGATAATGCAATTGAACTTTGTTTCTTGTTGAACCAAGATACTAATCTGGAACCCATATAAAATTCACCACCACTAGTGCTTTTTCGGTCATCCACGCTTCCTACCCAATCTGCATTTGTATATGCATGAAGAGTAAGATCTGTATCCCTAGGATACCATAAACCAAAGTTCTATGTTCCTTGAAGATATTTGAAAATCCTTTTGACTACCTGAAGGTGCGATTCCTTTGGATTTGCTTGGAATCTCCCAACTATTCCCACTGCATGCATGATGTCTGGTTGGGTACCTGTTAGATAAAGTAGACTGCAAATCATGGATCTGTAGGTTGGTTGATGTATTGTTGCTGATTCATCATTTGAACTAAGACTACATCCTGTTACCATAGGGTTACTGGTTTATTTTCTTCCATGCCATATTTTTTCAAGATCTTCTTGAGATACTTGGTTTGTGATAGAAAAATACCATATTTATTTTTTTGAACTTGTAAACCAAGAAAATATGTGAGTTCACCAAGCAGGGACATTTCTAATTCTTTCTGCATTACCAAAGCAAAGTTTTGACTCATGGCTTCTTCGTTGCTACCAAAAATGATATCATCAACATACACAACAAGTATTAGCAATTTATCATTGTCAATATTTGTATATAGATTGCTATCAACTGATCCTTTTGAGAAACCTTGTGATGGAGATATTTGTCAAGATGGTAGTACCAGGCCCTTGGAGCTTGTTTTAGACCATAGAGAGCCTTCCTGAGTCTGCATACAAGTTTTGGATCATTTCCAAGAATGAATCCATCTGGTTGCTCAATATATACTTCTTCTTCTAAGTCTCCATTAAGAAAGGCAGATTTTACATCCATTTGGTATACTTTGAAGTTCTGAAAGCTAGAAAGAGCAAGGAACATTCTTATGGCTTCAAGTCTGGCAACAAGTGCAAAGGTTTCTTCAAAATCTATACCTTCTTGTTGAGCATATCCTTTGCAAACAAGTCTAGCCTTGTTTCTAATAACTTCTCCATTTTCATTCAGCTTGTTTTTTAATATCCATTTGGTTCCTATGATATTCTTATCGTGAGGTCTATGAACTAACTCCCAAGTATTATTCTTTTCAATTTGCTCAAACTCTTCATTCATGGCCTTGACCCGACATTCATCTTTGCATGCTTCATGTACATTTTGAGGTTCGATGGTGGAAAGCAATGCTATATAGCTTGAAGCTTCTGTAATGGTTCTTCTTGTTTGCACACCTGCCTCTTTCTGTCCCAAAATTTGTGTCTCTGGATGATTTTTCTGAACATATCTGGATGGAGTCTTTTCTTCTATCGTTATCTGTTCTTCTGGTGTTTCATTGGTTTCTTCTTCAGAATTAGTCTGATTTGATGTGGAAGGATAATCTTCATCATAATCTTTGGTTTTTACTTGCTTTGGATTTTGGCCTACTTCATCAACCACAACATCAATACTTTCAACAATTTTCCCTAGTCTTTTATTGTAACACTTATATCCTTTACTTCGGGAAGAGTAACCAAGGAGAATGCCTTCATCTCCTCTAGGTCCAAACTTGCCAAGTTTTTCATCAGTCCTTTTGATGTAACATTTGTTTCCAAAAACTTTGAAGTATTTTACAGTAGGATTCTTACCATACCAAAGTTCATGAGGAGTTTGAGTGTTGTTTACCCGAACGTTTGTTTTGTTGAGAATAGTGACGGCAGCAAATGCAGCTTCACCCCAGAAGGTTGTAGGAGTTCCAGACTCATCTAGCATGGCACGAGCCATTTGTTGAACAATTATGTTCATCCTTTCTACTACTCCATTCTGCTGAGGAGTCCTTGAGGTAGAGAATTCCCTTTTTATTCCATGTTCTTCACAAAAGTCAAAGAATTCATTTGAGGTATATTCCCCTCCTCGATCCAACCTGGGGCATTTGATTTTGTGATCTGATTCATTTTCAACCAACACTTTGAAGGGCTTTGAATTTTTCAAATTCTTCATCTTTATGCTTTAGAATTCCTATCCAACACATTCTGGAAAAGTCGTCAATGAACAATATAAAGTATTCTTCTCCCCGAGGTGAATTTTTCCTTAATGGACCACATAAATCAGTATGAACAAGTTCAAGAGGCTTACTAGTTGATCCTTCCTTCTCAAGGAAATGAGCTCTGGTTTGCTTACCAAATTGACATGATTTGCATATTGTATTTTCTAGAATGTTGATATCTAGAAGATCACGAACAGCCTTGTATCTGCATGCTTTCCTTATTTGAGAGAAGCTTAGATGCCCCAATCTTTTGTGCCATAGCCAGTGTTCATGATTTTTTCTTAGGTAGCACTGTTGTTGTCCTCCCTGTAGGAATTTACAGGGTAAGTTCCTCAGACAGAACACCAGAAGGACACTGCTCACAAACAGATAACAG
>APFE030851791.1:128166-167853 GCA_000404065.3 Pinus taeda
ATTATTTTTGTATTATTTTTATTAGTTCTTATTATTTATTACTTATTATTAAGGGAGGGATGTTACACATGGTAAAAATGTAAGCTACGGGTCTTGAATGCATATATGAGTGTAAACCTTTGTTCTTTATACGTGAATCACTAATAAGGTCCAATTCCATCCCAAGTAGCTACAACAACACTTGTTATCCCATTCATTCATCAACCGTTCATTAACTTATCAAACATAACAAGAGCCATAACTAGAACATATTATAGAACCATGCTTATAACTAGCATATAATCAAATTAATAACCAAGACGTAAAAACGATCAAAACCACATAATAAAAAGTATAAATTCTCATAGATTACAATATAAATTATCTCTTATTAACTTATGAAAAATCCAACCAAGTAAGGTACTTCCACGTACCACCCGACCATAGATTAAGCTGATCCAAAGCTTTCTTTCATCCAATCACCCCGTTCCATATTCCAAGCATGAATATGGGATCACATGGGATAAACCAAGACATAAACAACCAAGGGAATCTAGAGGTTAAATCACCTCCACCCTCAAACTACTGTGATCTCACCAAAACTGGTTAAGAGATCACAAACCAAAAGAAGCTTGGATGCCTCAAAATTCCTTCACCATACCTTGATGAATTTTCTTGTCTCCACCCACCTGTTAAGGGTTTCCCAAATAAAACCATCTCCACCCCCAACACTTCGAAATTTTCCTAAGCCCACCTCACATGGTTTCAAAACCTTCCTACAATCCAAAGCTCAACCAATCAATGAATCCCATCACAGCATGGCTATCCATGAAATGGAAAGGAAAGGTTGAAATCATTTTCAAACCCATAAAAATCTATGCCAATGACAAAAAATGAACCAAATAAACAAATGCATGTACCATGCATTCACACATCAGCTAGGAAATCACACATGCAACCTACTACATGCGAAATCTTCCCGTTGAAGTTGGTAAGCCGAACTTCTCCTTGCTTCCTTTGCTTTTCCTTGCTTTCTCTTGCTTGTCCTTTTCCTTCCTTTTCCAAATCCAATATATGCTAAAGTGCTCCAAGAATGCTCTAAGTAATGAGTATGAGAGAATGGGAGAATAGAAGAGAGCTCCAAAATTGAATTGACAAAAGATTTTGAATTGATCCTTAGAATCTTTTTTATCATTGAGGTCTCTATTTCTTTGTTTTCCTTCATTTTCCTTCTAATTTCCCACTCATGTAGATATATGACCCTTCATCTCCCTTTTCTCCTATTTTCCCTTATTTCATAAATAAAATGCCAAATAATGTCTCTTTTCCTTTACCAATTTCCTTAGCCATTAATAAACCAAAAGTGATGCTCACTATAGTGCTTTCCCAACATTCAACTTGGAATACATGTTCTATGACCTTGGTCTTATTTTCCCTTCATTAACCTTTATTACATGAAATTTTAACCTGGGGTTGTTACACTTGTGAAGTTCAATTTCTTATTTTCTTTAAAGTACCATTTTCTCTCACCCCAAAACACATTTCCTAAATTTTCTCTTAGTCGTCCCTTGACCCCATTTCAAATTCCCCTATTTTGATGCTCATGTATTTTTTTAACTTAAGTTAACTATTAGTTGTCACGTTTATGCCTTTGTCCTCCCTTTCTTTTTCTCAATTTTCAAAATTTGGTCATAGATTCCCATCCTATGTTTCTTCCACATGGAGTATTTTCATGAATATCATTTTTCTTATAATTTTTCAAATAGTTTGTTTTTAATTCATGCACACCTTCCTTTTGAGTGTTGGCATTAGTCAATCTCTTATTACCATTTTACTTAGATAAAATATATTCTCTACATGTTTTGTGAGGGATGTAATTTTTTATTAAGTTACTTTACCTCATTTGATTTTTCTAAGGTTTGACCTAAGTCTATCCCATTCCCATTTTCCCAAGTTTTCTAAAATTGTATTTAATATTTTACTTCTAAAAATTATTTTTATTTATTCTTCTAAAATTAAGTGTTTTGGTCCATTAACTTGGATTACAATTACCTATTTGATTCTTAATACCAAGGGTGCTAAGTCAGTTGCACCCTTCAAGAATTTCCTCATGAAATTCCAAGTGTGCCACAACACTTGGCCTTCACTCACGTCTTCTCAGAGAGGTTTTTGTTCCACTGTTCACTAGTTTGGTTCAGCTGTCTAACGGTTTTGAATCACTGTTCACTGTTCTGTTCGGATGTTTTGGTTTTGGTTAAGTTTCTCACAGCCTGGTAACCTGCAGTTTCTCTTGTTGATGGTCAAAGCATTGTTATAATTTGGGTCCGGTCAATGTGTTCTCACTCCTATGTAAGGTGTTCTGCTCTCTATAACTGGTTTTCCCAATTTTGGGACAGTTTTGTTGTCCTGAGGGCACCCAGTTGCCCTCAGCTGAGGCCTTCGCCTCTTTGTAATTTTATTTCTCTTTCCCTTTAATAGAATTAGTCTTTACTCCGAAAAAAAATTAAAATAAATAAATAAATTAATTAAAATAAATAAATAAAATTTAAATTTAAATTTAAAAAAAAAATTAAATAATAATAATAATATAGGAGTTTTATCCCCATGAGGATTATCCTTAAAAATGTATATGCACTTCTTGATGATATTTATTCACCCCCTATGTATATCCATCAATATAAGCCTTACTTTTTTTAGGATTTTTCCAAGCATCCTTTGTTTCCTTGAAATTACCCTTGAGAATCAAGATAATTTGTGAAATCGTGTTTCAAACATGTTCTTTCATTATATCAAGACAGTGCTTAATCAATTAAGTGTTCGATGTATAGTAAATTGATTCTAGGCATCAAATAATTTTTTATTCCACACTATGCATCTCCACATTTATTTTAACATGTGGATGTGAAAGATTTACCTTCAAATTTCTTTATTTCACCCTTCTCCTCTTTTCCATTCTACATTTCTTTGAGAATGTCAATCTAGGTTGATGGAAAGAAGGCCCATAATCTTCACTTCACTCCACACCTCTACATTTGTGTCCCATCTTCACATTAGCCTTCATCTTGACACTCCACTTCCCCAAATCACTTTTTAGCATATGGATGTGGAGATGCTATCCAATCCATTTTTCGACCCACCTTATATCTCCACTTAATTCTTACATATATTTTAGTATACATGTTGATATATGTGTCATTATCAATAAATCGTGTATGACTATAGCTAAATGAAAATGATATTTTTTATGGGAAAATTTGTGCACATAACTTGAGATCTAATGATTTTGTCATATGTCGTGACTCGTAAAAGATCATAAATAACTTTGCTAAAGACTTGAAATTCACACTAGAAATATTAAGAAACGTAAAATGAAATATGTCACTTAGAAGGCAAGGTGGACTTTTTTGCAAATACATTAGTAACATGTTGGCTTAGAATTATAAATATTTACGTTGGTATCCTTCATATAGATGGTATTAATACATGCATGAGAAAGATAGGAAGGATATAAAGCATGTTTTATGGTTGGTGAACATTCAATGCATGGTAGAGGTTTTTATATTTTAGATAGCTTGTGTAGTAGTGTGCTAAAAGTTCTAATTCTAAACCATGGCTAGTGAGGTTGAAACAATAAGGGAGAATGCATGTCACTCAACACCCTCTACATTCAAAATAATGATGCCCATTCTATAGCCAACTAAGATTATCAATATATATGAATTTTATGCATTTCTCGATGCAAGAGACTCTTAAGGCATATGAGGTTAATATTAGTAAGTTGATAAAGCCCTATTAATAATTATCTTATGTTTGACTTGATTCATTGGGTAGAAACCACACAACAAGTGCCAATGTATGTTTTGCATATCATTTTATACATCGAGCATAAGAACAGAATATCTTATTTGATTGGTGGTGATGTTATCTTAAATGAAATTTCTTACTGGTTGGCCAATTTTAGAAGGAACATGAGATTTTTAAATGATCTCCTATATAGCTTTTGCTTTGGTATCTTGTAGTGCTTTTGAAATGTTGACACCATGAGGAGATATAAATTATGATTAAAACTAATATGACATTGGTACCCAATTCTTTGGAGGCATATGAATATGATTCATTTTTATAGAATTCAATATTGTTTTGTGGGAAGGTTTATGCAACTATCACTACAAGCAAAACACTATTTGGCAATGATTTTAGTGTTACAAGAATGGGAAAAATTATAAGAAAATTATTTACTAATGAAAGTAAAGGCTTTTGCATAAGTTTTAATAGATGTTTATTATAACTAGAAATTCTAGTTGGCTAGAGGTTTTAACAGAGTTTTCCCGCCAATTCACTTCGTATAGTAAGGTGCACTAGTGAACCACTATTTAATATGTGCATCAATGTACATTATATATATTATAAATTGTTAATGTTTTATGTATGGTTACGCATAAGTGCAAATATATCCTTACATATTGTAAATTATTGGTAAAGGTAATCGTAATAGTAATGGTAACAATAAGGACAATTAGAATGATAACATTCAGGGAAAGGGTGTTGATGTCATACTTAGGAACTTTGATGCAGTTGTTACAGTTATTAGAACTAGAGAATGCCTACATGTAATATTCCACAGTACATGCTATAATGTTGTGCATATTGATGCTTATATATCAAGCATGCAATGGTGCATTTATATAAATAAAACACACTAATTCATAAAACAATGATTTTGGTGCATCAATGGTAAAGCCCTTTGACATGAAAATGTGCATAACAATGATTTAAATGAATCAATATTTAAAAATATAAATGTAAACACACCAAGTGTGAAAATTAATACAACGAAATAATATGTTTTAGTGCTAATTTCCCCACATGCTATCTAATATTTTGAAGGTATGCAAATGCAAAATTTGATTTTATATAACGTTTTAATCATTGGTAAGAAATTCATTTTTTAATAAGAATAATATTTTCTATTTTAATAATTTAATGTGTTTGGATATAATCATTGACTTAGTGAGTTTAATCATTTAAAAAAAATACTCACTTATTACACTTATGTTCATCGTAATAATGTAAAACATTCATATATTTAGTTGACAATATTTACAACAACATACACTACAGCAAAATGTAAAAACCATCATATTATATATGAGTAAGGAACTCTTCATCACACAAAAATGGGACAACATAAATGTTTTTTATAAACAAAATGACAAAAATAATTGTTTTGGTATCATCATACCAATTGGAAAAATATTCCAAAATAGAAAACTTGAAACATTCAATTATATTGATTATCATTCATTACTCAAGTTGTTATAATTATTTGAGCTACTTACATGCCTCATTTCATCATCATTTGTCATCATTTGTACGGGATATTGTACTTGAGTTATTTATTTTATTTATAAACTTGATTAAGTTTTTCCACTACATGTTTCATTTAGTAACAAACATGGAAATAAAGTGTAATATGTATATCTACATTTATAGAATAATATATGTAATTGCATAAATTGATAAGCATACCATAGTATACCATAGTAGCAAGTGCCTCATAAATAATACAGGTTCTTTCTAAGTTGTGAATTATGCCATATCTTAGCATATTTACTAGTAGCTCCATTATGTGGCTTGTTTCCATTAAGTTTAAAAAAAAAATTAGTGTTCCGATATTTACAAAATTTAGGGATGTAAAATAACATAACTACTTACAACTTTTTTAATTAACTCTTGATCATGCTCTTGGTACTCAACATATACTCACAACCCTACGTAATCCAATGTCAATCAAACTTTCTACATGAGTCCATGGTAGATAACTTCCATTGATGATTGTAAATTATGAAAAATATAAATATCACAAAAATATGAGATGATAAGCAAAGAAAAAATATGTACTCACACATTTTGTGATAAACCCTTTTTTATGTTGTTGTGTCATTTTATTGTTTAATGGGTTCTCATTTGTTTTCTTTTTTACAACACCAACATGCAATTGAAATGAATATTTCATGCAATAAAAATATTTGAATGCACTTATTAAAAAAATCAATGATTATATATGTTTGATGAACAATTTTGATGGGATATCTCTTCTATGTAGGTTTTAACCCTTACAATTAATCGTTGCAAAAATATTCTTAATAAGCATAATAGATACAATAGAAAACATGCACATTTACATAGATATTTTACCCTAGAAACTCGGCCCCATGAAACCAACAAATTTCTTTTTCATATATTTTATGTACAGTATATTATAATACAATATATATCCCATAACATATGAACTTCCAATCGAACTGTAGTTCCATAGCCAAAACTACAAAACCATGGGAAAAACCATCACATGCCACAAAACTTCTTTTAACAAAACTATGGGCCAAAGAATGGCCAAAAAGAGATGAAAAAACCACCCATTTTTTTCTTGGGGTGTTGCCCCAAACCTTGTATAGGGGGGCTCCCATCCCCATGCATATCGCCCAAACAAGGGAGCTAAACAACCCTCCCTCAAATCCCCCTTTGTTCATGGTGCATACAAGTCATACAAATAATATAACAAATTAATACCTAACATTCTCCCACTTGTTCTTTTCTTTGCACATATTGGGTCATAGGAGTACACAATCAACAACTCAAGGTAGCAATGCCCATTTTTTCTCTACACCAAGAGAAATTTTCAATTCTCACATTTTTTGTTAATGCATCTGCAACATTCTTCAAAGTGTCCACCTTTTCCAGCAACACCTTGTCTTCAATCATATCTCTCACAAAAGTGATATTGAACATCAATATGCTTTGTCTTTGAATGATAAGCAAGGTTATTAACCAAGAAAACTACACTTCAGTTGTCACAATATATCCTTATAAGTTATTATACCAACCTCATACTTGAACATAATTTATGTAACCAAAATGTTTCCTTGCTTGCATAAGTAGCTTCCATATATCCAACTTTTGTAGTTGAAAGTGAAACTATAGATTATATCTTTCTTGTCCAACTGATAGATCCTCCAAATAGGTTAACTTCATAACCACTTGTAGATCTTCTATGATCCATATCACCAACATTATTTGCATCAACAAAGCCATGTATGTCCAACACTTTGTCTAGTCCTATTCTTTGTTGGTAGCAAATTCCATAATCATTATGCCACACATATACCTAAAATCCCTCTTTATTGTTGTCTAATCCTCCCTTATTTTTGACATATACCCACTCAATACTCCCACTACATGTGAAACATCTAGCCTTGTACAGACCATTGTATACATCAAACTTCCAACTGCATTGGAATATGGAATACGGGACATGTCCTCCTCCTCTTGTTATGTCTTAGGACACTGATCTCCAAGTAACTTTACACCTATAGGAATAGGAAACTTCACTAATTTACTTTACTACATATTAAACCTCTGTAATATTGTCTCGATATACTTCCTTTGATTTAACAAGAGTTTCCTCTTTTCTCTATCTCTTTTAGTTTCCATGCCCATAATTAAATTTTTAGTAACGAGATCCTTCATATCAAATTTAGAAGACAATTGGGTTTTCACTTCATGAATGATCTTCATGTCATTACTAATTAATAACATATCATCTGCATATAAGACTAAATAAATAAGATGATCACCAACTAATTTAAAATACTCACAATGAAATTTTTTTCTCCTTGTGAAGCCTAGTCCCTCTATATATGTATCAATTTTTTGATACCACATCCTTGGTAATTTCTTCAACCCACACAAGGACTTTTTCATCCTGGATACCAACTCTTTCTTACCTTTCACAATAAATCCTTCTAGCTGCTTCATATATATCTCTTCTTCAAAATCCCCATGTAGAAATGTTGTCTTCACATCCATATGTTCTACCTCAAAATCAAAAGCAACAACAACAGATAAAACAAATATATTAGACACTAACTTTGCAACATGAGAAAAAATATCACCAAAATCAATTCCCTGCACCTAGGAATAACCTTTGCTACTGATTGTGTTTTGTATTTCTCCACATTTCCTTTTGCATTCAACTTCTTCTTTAACACCCATTTTCTACCAATGGATTTCCTTCCAGCTGACAAATCCACTAGATCCAACCCTCATTCCTGTCCAATGCCATCATTTCTTCAACAATGACCTTATCCATAGTTTCCATCCTCTGAATCCACTACCTCCCTAATAATTCTAGGGTCATTATCAGTGATAAATAAAGTAAATTTTGAATGGAAATCAAGTGGAGTATACCTTTATGGTTGCGTTCTTTCCCGAACTGATCTCCTAAAAGCCAAAGTATGTGGTTCTTCGTATTCTTATTCGTATTCTTATGTAGGGTTTGAATCATCATCCTTTAGTTCAAACTCTATATTCTTTGTTTATTTCTCCCTTGGTAGGACTTCCTATTTGATAACATGTTTTACTTCTCTAAATACCACATCTCAATTGTACACAACCTTGTTTGTTTCATGGTTCCAAAGCTTGAAACCTTTTAAACCATCTTTATAACCAATAAATATGCACCTTTCATATTTTCTATCCAACTTAATTATATTTTCCTTTGGAACATGTACATATGCATCACATCAAAATACCTTGAGATATGTGGGTTAAAATAATGGAGTTTGGTTACACTTTTTAGCAAAGGGAGGGCATGTTTAGGCCAAAAAAGAGAGCTCGATTGAGCCACTTTATGTGCTCAATCAATCCATTTTTAAGTCCTCGATCGATCTCCTTAAGCATTAAAATATAGCTCAATCAAGGGTTAAAAACAAACCCTTGATCGAGATTTTGTTTAACCTGATAATAGGAGCTCAATCGAGTTATATTCTCGATGAATCTCCTAAGCCCGTCACTTCTCATAAGTACTGTAAATAATAGTTGGTGATCAATAGATGGGAGTTACATTTCCAGGGGCATGATTGAGCCCCTGATTTACCACATTAATCACTTGATCAATCACTTAAGTGCTCGATCGAGCTCTTGAGGTCCTTAAAAAAACAAATTTAGCACTTGTTCTACAGATTTCTCTGCAACACCATTTTGTATCCTGATGAACTTATGCAGAATTTTTCCTTGAATAGCGGAGTTTATCATGTTGGATTTGTGGAGGAATCCTATATCCAATGGCATACAAGTTTGAAATTTTCAAATTCATTTGATATGTTTCATCTAATTTATTTTAAACATAGTTCTTGAATATTTTTTTGGACAGTTTCAAAGGGGTTGAGTAAAAAATCAATAACATAAAATATACAAAATGAAAAAAAAAATCTAAAAATACCAACCTCTTCACTTACAAGTCCCCTTCAAAAGGGTACTCTTGGTTTTTGAATTTATTTTTGTAACAACCCCGAGTCAAAAGTTCATGTAATAAAAGTTAATAAAGGAAAAATGAGACCAAGGTCATGGGACACTTATTCCAAGCTCAATGTTGGGAAAAATATCCTAGTGGGCATCCCTTGTTATGAATTATGGCTAAGGGGAAATTGGCAAAGGAAATGGCAAAGGCTTGAAAAGGCAAAACAGAATTTTTGGCCCTTTATTTTATGAAAATAAAGGAAATTATGAGAAAAGGGAGGTGAAAGGTCACAGGTTGCATGTGAGGAGGAAATTGAACGAAAATTAATGGAAAATGAAGAAATTGGAGGCATCAAGAATAAAAAGACATCATAGAATCAATTTGTAGCCTTTTGTTAGTTCAGTTTCAAAATTGGTTTCAGAGAGGAGTAGAGCACCAAAAGGAGAAGGAAAGAACGCAAGGAAAGGAAGGACAAGGAAAGAAAAGGAAGGCAAGGATCAAGCAAGGAAAAATTGGATCAAGTAGCATCAGTGGGAATACTTGTAGGTAATCGGCTGCATGTGTGATTTCCTAGTTGTTTTTGGCATGCATGGAATATGCATGTGTGGATATGGTTTCTTTGTTGTCGCTGGCATGGATTTTTTCGGGTTTTGACAGTGTTTTTAGCCTTGCCTTTCCATTTCTGAATAACCATGGTGTGATGGGATTCATTCTTGGTTGAGCTTTGGATTTCCATAAGGTTTTGGATCCGAGTGAGGTGGTCTCGGGAAAATCCCAAGGGTTTGGGGTGGAGATGGTTTTCTCAAGAAGCCTTCAACAAGTGGGTTGATACAGGAAAAATTTTCAAAGGATGGTGAAGTATTTATGAGGAATCCAAGCTCAGTTTAGTTTTGTGATCTCAGGACCGATTTAGGTGATATCACGATATGGTGAGGGTGGAGGTGGTTTAACCTTTGGATTCCCTTGGATTTTATGGATTGGTTTATCCCATGAGATCCCATATTCATGATTGGAATATGGCACGAGGGTGATTGGCTGAAAGAAATATTTGGTTCAACCCAATATATGGTCGAGTGGTATGTGGAAATCCCTAAATTGGTTTTATTTTGCATATGGTTAATAAGAGCTAAGTTTATCTTATTTTGCATATGGTTAATAAGAGCTAAGTTTATCTTGTCTTTTATGAGTAATTATACTTTTTATTATGTGGTTTTAACGGTTGTTCTATCATTGTTATCTATCTGGTTATATTTTGGTTATAAGCATGGTTATATCAAAAAATTATGTATAGCTCTTATCATACTTTCATTAATGAATTTTTGGTTAATGAATGCACAACCAATTCGGTGTTATGAAAACTATTGTGAGAAGGCGTTGGTACTTCTTGTTAAACCTCAAAATAATTTTCAGATCCTTAAGTTCAGATTTGCATTCATGGCCTATAGGTTTCATGTTTGCCATGTGTTTTATAGAATGTCAATCCTAGTTGGGAAGGGTCAAGTAAATTTATGGTTCAAGTTTTGGTTTGGAAGATGTATTTATGTCATTCACGGTTTCTGGAAGTTTCATTGAGTTCTAGGTAGAGGCTTGAGTCCTAGCCTTAAAAACGTGGCTCAGAATTCGGGGTCGCTGCTATAGAACTAACTAAAAAGTCCATAGCTGCTGACACAAAGGCCTATGGGAGCAACTGGAAGCTTATAGTCACTTTCATCCCTTGGCAAGGGACTAAGGGTTTTTCTAAGTGAAAAAATGAGTTAACTCAGGGTCGGACACCTGGAGTGGTTGGGTTGCTCCTGGAGGTCCTGTAGCACCTAGGGAAAGTCAATATGGTCATAAGTTGTCGACTACATGTCCTTAAGGTCATGGAGGAGCTTGAGTCTTATCATAATGACCATCAGCTCATGTGCACGTCGGGAAAACCAGTGAAAGCAGGTGAATGTGGAAGGAGGTGGTTACATGGTGGTATCAAAGTGGGTTGTGCTCTCTTTAGGTAAAATATGATGTTGTTAATGTTATGGTTGTCATGCATGGGGGCATGGTATATAGTTGGTATGCTCATGCATGATGTTGTTATGATTATGACTATATATGTTTCATGCTAATGTGGACTCATTTTGCAGATGAGATATGTAGGTTTTAACCCTGTATAAAAATTACCTGCAAACGAATTCTTTAAAATAGAAAATATACAATGGCAAGAAACATAAAACAAATGCACATATATTTTCCCCTGGATCCCAAAACTGGGACTACCAAATTTATTTTTCATTATATTACTTTCAATGTTACAACAAATATATACATGTCGAACCATCATAAACCCCAATCCATTAACCTTGGATTAGAACATAATCGTAGTTCCCTTGACTGGATCTAAAAAAAACCATGGGAAAAAAACCATCATACCCAAAACCATGTGTGAAAGAAATGCAAAAAACCATAGGTAGTTCCGCCCACCTAATATAGGGTCCAAAAAAAAATTCTCGTGACGCTAGCCTGAACCATGTACAGGGGGCTACCACCGCCCCACTTCACACATGAGGATAGTCATGGAAATAATATAACACACACAACATTTTCCCACTTTTTGTCTTCTTTCAGCAAGGAGCCACAAGAGAGCTTAGGCATTGGTCCATCCCTGTAATAACCATTGTTTCTCTACACCAAGTAAATTTCTTAGTGCTCACAGACTTCGTCAATGCATCTGCACCATTCTTCAAAGTGTCCACCTTTACCAGCAACACCTTTTTGTCTTCAACCATATCCCTCACAAAGTGATTGTTGGGCATGGAATCCCCCCACAGCATGTTTTGGGGCTCAAAGCCCAAGTTTTGAGTCGATATTGTTGTAAAGCTCCGTGAATTGCGGGCGCAAAATGTATGTTAGAGTCATAGGGCTGTCTGCCCTAGTTTTGAAGGTAATGTTGGCTTACCCATGGTCCGTGGACCATGGGATTGTATAAATAGAGTAAAGCTCTAAGTGTAAAATATTAAAGGAAGAGTGAAGTATGAGATAGAAGCACAGAGCAAGTGTCTAAGAGTATCTTGGGTTGTAGAGTAGGAGAAGGCTCTGCAGCTGAGTGCATAGAGGCCTAGTTGTCCACAGCTAAGTGCGCGGACCCCTGTAGCTGAGTGTGTAGGGTGGAATAGAGTCTGTAACCAAAGGAAGAGAATAAAAAAGAGAAGTTTTATTTGAATTTTGTGTATCTGTTCTTGAGTTATTACATGTTTGATATCAATTTCTAATGTATTATTTATTTACTGCGCGCACTTGTATAAGTGATTTATATTTCTAAGTATACTTTACACATGCAAGTAAGCTAAGTTAATCAACTAATATCAGGTTACTAGTAAGGATTTGGGTAACAACATTGTTCAGCCCTCGAGTAGGGCTGTGCGAAGGTAGCATCGCAAGCTGTGGGGGATGGGTAAGTGCGCGTAGCAACATGTGTGCCGCACACCACTTGAACTCCTCAGACATCCACAGATGCACAAACCTAGTTCTAGCACCCTCCCATACTACTTTGGGTGAGACCTCAATCCACGTTCCGCAGACTATTTCTGAAAGGGCCAGTAGTACCGAGATTTGTTTGGCTAAATCACCTTCAAACCTGGGTCAAGCCCCAACAAGCCAACAAATGGTTCCGTTGTCAGGACCGAGATCTGCATAAGGGATGTCTGATGTCATGTCACTGGAATCCGACGAAGACGGAAATTGAGGGTGGTTGGACAGAAAGATTCACTATTTCATGGCACAGGAAAACAATAATCTGCGAGTATCAAAGGAACAGTGGTTAGAGCACTACTTATATACAGAAATCCATGAAATTTTCTTTGCATCCTTCCCCTTTGAATTGTATGAGTGGATCGCAAAGCTAGCAATTAGTCAGGGAAGGTGTGGGATTGACAAACCAATTGTGTGGACTCTAGAATTGATGCACAGACTAGAATCATTGGAAGATAAGATTGTGTGCATTGTGGACCATTAGCTCGATCGAATTATAGGAGGGTTCATCACCGATTTCATGGTATACACGACAGTCAGCTACAACGAGGCAGAACGACGCTTCCTCAAAGGACTACGAGGTAAGTACATTAAATCTTTGAACACTTGGATTAAAATGCTATTGTGTGAAAAGCAGGTTATGCGAATAAATTGATGTTTGGGGCTACACGAAGTGGGAGGATCTATAGAAACGAAGGTAGCGCAGAAATAGAAACTAGCCCCTTGATTTCGCCTTGGCGAGAAAGCGAGGAAGAGCTTGCGAGAGTTTCACAAGTGCGATCAATCTGATAAGGCAGCGAATTTCACGCATACCACCTCCACCTACACCACCACCAGTCTCACCATATTCACCTCCGTCTCTACCCACACCACCTCCACCATCAGCAGAGTTCAATATGGTGAGCGCGATAAAATTGTCGATATTCAGAGGAGTAGGGAACGAAGATCTAGACCAATTTTTGTTCGTGGTAAAAGTTGTATGGGAAGCACAAGGAGTAGTGGATGACAATATAAAGAAGGAAATGCTAGTAAGCACGTTTCAAGATCACACACTAACATGGTACATTAAGCATTCTAAGGACCATCCAAATGCGGGGATCGCAGATATCCAGGCTGCACTGAACAGGGAATTTAGCAGGCCAAAATCAGAGACACAATCAATTATCGGGTTTAAGGAAATTGTGATGCTTCCAGGCGAGACCCCATGGGATTTGGATCAGAGACTGAAGAGTATGATTCACGAAGCCAACATGACCCTGACGAATGGACAGCACCGCACATGGTTTGTAGCATCACTAACGCCGCATTTAAGAATGGTGTTATCACAACAGAAGTTATCCACCCAGGCTGAAGCGTTGGAGATTGCAATGAGACTGCATGAGACCCCAATACAATATCCTGGCCTGGGAGTCCAACAAATCTACGCGCAACTGCAAAATTTGTGTCTGGAAATGCAGAGTTTCAAAAAGGACGGGACAACTCGCCCAAAAGCGTGCTAGGAAGTATGGTGCATAAAATGCAAAGGCCAGGGACATGACAAGGACCATTGTCCAGTCTTCATGAACTACCTAGGGACAGGAGGGATAATTTCATTGAGACCAGAGGCACAAGCAGGGCTGAGTGCGGCACCTACATTATGGTGTGCAATTTTTCAGATAGGAGGAAATCACGCTACAAATAACTGTCGCCTATTACAGAAGTATACGTAGACGTCCCAGAAATTGTTCTGTAGTTTCTGCAAGTCGGTAGGCCATGATGAGCGCACCTACAGAAGTTATGAACTGATGATGGATCAGAATCCTGCCTATAGAGCGCAGAACGAAACGTGAGCTCTCAATCCAAATGCAGGGATGGCGTGCGCTAGATTTCAGGGGCATGGATGAGGTCAAGGTGGAATGGGACCAGGAAGGGGTCGCGGACAGCTGATTTGTTACAATTGTGGAGGGACATGTTATTATGCCCTCGATTGTACAAATCTGACGAGAGCATCATGTTTATATTGTGCTCAGTTCGATCATGAGATGGAGAACTGCCCTACACTGATTGTGAGGTTGCACGATAAAGGAATACTCCAGCCTCCCCCGACTCAGAATTTGCAAATGATGAGGTCTGAGCTGCGTGAAGAGGGCCCGAATGTAAACATCGTGTTTCGAAGTGGTATCACGACAGGAGATGACAAATGTAAGTAGCCTGAAGAAAGTGCCTAGGTTTGCAAGGGTCCTATAAAGGAACCTGAATTTGATTTGGAGCACACGAAGGAGACATTCATGGAAGCTAAGAAGAGCTTCATAGATTCCTCCACTTCAAGTAGTAAGGATCAACTAGAGATGGGGATGGATCCTTCAATGCTCACTACCTTTCTGGAGACATGTATGAAGTTGTTGCATGACAACAAGGCTGTGAAAGGACTGCAGGAACTTATCACTAGGTGTGCGAGGTCAGGAGAAACACGTGTAGTTTGAAAGCTTGGGAAACATATATCGCGAACAAGAAGGGAAATGCGATTGACTGCGCAAATCGGAGAATATGAAATGGATCAAGTGATTCTAGATCTAAGATCGAACTGAATGTACTGCCAAAGTAGACATGGGAATGCATGGACAAGCTCGCATTGCAATGGTCCCTTATTCAATTGTGAATGGCGAACCAGTAGAAGATCCTACCGATGGCAAGATTGAAGGGAATAAAGGTAGACATCGAAGGTGCAAGCGCGCTTGCATATTTCGAAGTGATAGAGATTTTCGATGAAAACAATCCCTATCCTGCACCACTGGGAATAGATTGGGCCACTGATATGAATGGAGTGATAAATCTAAAGAAGCGCAAAATGATATTTGAGAAAAATTCACTATGTGTAGTGGTACCTTTAGACCTTGTGGAAGAATCGCGCTACACAGAGCTAGTGTGCGACAACGAGAGCGAAAACGAGCTAGACTGTATCTACAAGATAATCATTCGGGAACAAGATTGGGTTAATCCTACAGCAAATGGCAGGATTTCGTGGCAGCGAGAAATCTCCTACATATCAGATTTAGATGAGGAAACAGAATGATGGTAGAACCGGTTTGACGAGGTAACCACGCTCAATTCCAACATGATGGTAATATCATTGCGTTGTGTGACAATAAAGGTAAGGGATCTACCTATGTATGATGGGTTGACAATGGTGGATGACTTCCTGAACAAATTTGAAAGTGCAGTGCCAGAACAGTAGCGGTTTGATGCTCTAAAATGGGCACTTCATGCTACGCCCACAAGATGGTGGGGTATGCATCAGAGAAGCTTTGAGGACTAGCGTGGATGTAGAAGGATGATGTGCCTACGATTTGGGAAGCCACAAATGTGGCTAGCGGACAAGTATAACGAACAGGATGATCCACGTACACACCTTGCAAAATAGACCAAGGTCTACGGGGAAGAGCTACAGCCTGAATGGGTGCATTTGTTCTATCATACCCTAGATGTCATACCCATGAATTAGTATACTAAGATGGAGCTCCACCATGGTACAAGTGAATGGGATATCTTGCACAAGGGCTTTCTGCTAACTTTCACATTTGAAGATCATTGGTGGGATACAGTTGATGATGTGCTACAAGCGGTAAAAGTAGCTATCTTCAAAATACCCCAGGAGCCAATAGAAGTGCTTCAGCTGGAATGGGTGACACAACTGAGCTGCGCATTGGAGTGTTAAAATGTAAATGTTGAGGAGGATGATGAGGACCCACGAAATATTAACATTCCAAAAATGGAAGGTTGTCGCAAGGTTTGAGGACCAGTTATTCAGGACTCCGACATCACCACGCTGCTAAAAATGAAGCAAGTAAATATTGGAACAGAGGCGGAACCAAAGTATGCAACGCTTGGAGACTATTGGGATGATGCCATGGTGGATAAGGTCACTGAGCTACTCCATGAATACCAAGACTTATTCCTGACAAAAATTACGGATTTAAAAGGGATCGTTGGCGACTTAGGGATGATGAAGATCACCATAAAACCCAACGTGAAGCCGGTTAAGCAGAGGCCTTATCGCTTGAATCCAAAATATAAGGAAAAAGTCCGCGTAGAATTAGGCAAAATGCTTGCAGCTGAATTATCGAGCTAGTGGAAGAATCTGACTAGGTGAATCCTATGGTAGTAGAGGAGAAAAATCAAAAGGGCAAAATAAGAATATGCATGGACCTCAGGAAGTTGAATGACGCCTGTGTACACGACCCATTCCTGACACTGTTCATAGATAAAGTATTAGAAAATGCTGGCGGACAAGAAGCATACTCATTCATGGATGGGTTCTCAGGGTACCACAAAATCAAGATCGCACCGGAAGACAGGAGCAAAACGACCTTCGCAACGGAATGGGGCTACTTTCAATACACTGTTATGTCGTTTGGATTGAAGAACACACCAACCATATTTTCGCACATTTTTGTTGTCGCGTTCAAAGAATACATCCACAAATTCTTGGAGGTCTATCTAGATGATTGGATTGTCTTCGGATTAGTTAAGCACCATGTAGCGAGCTTACGGTTGATGGTGGATACTTGCTGACGACACCAAATTGCACTGAACCTTAAGAAATGCACATTCCTCATTCCCTTTGGGAACCTGTTGGGACATGTGGTCTGCAAGCAGGGACTGATGGTGGGCCCTGCGAATATTTTTGTTATTCTAAATTTGGAAGCACCGCAAAGTGTTAAACAGTTGTGCGCTACCTTGGGACACACCGGGTACTACAGAAAGTTTATCAAAAGCTATGCCCAAATCACCGCACCAATGGAAAAACTATTGAAAAAGATGTTATATTTTGCTGGAATGATGATTGCATGAAAAGTTTGGATGTCCTGAAGGGGAAATTGGCCTCCGCTCCAATCCTGGTCTTCCCAAAATGGGATGTGGAGTTTGATGCCCATGTGGATGCGTCGTGTATCGCACTGGAAGAAGTGCTCACATAGGAGGGTGAGGAAGGCTTGGATCACCCTATCGGATTTGCAAGTCAAAGGTTGTCCAAAGCAGAGAAGAACTATTCCACCACTGAGCGTGAGGGGTTGGCGATGGTGTACGTGCTCCAAAAATATCGACACTATTTTCTCAGAGGACATTTCAAGATGTATACCGACCATTCCGCACTGAAATACCTGATCAATAAGCCTGTGTTGGGGGGCACATATGCAGGTGGCTCTTATTGTTCCAGGAATATCATTTTGATGTCGTAGTAAAGTCGGCACACCTGAACGCAGGACCAGATCACTTGTTGCGCATTGAGATGGGCAAGGAACCCACTAATTTGGAGTAAGGACTACCTAACGCTTAGCTTTTTGTGTGTGCGTAACGGACGAACACTTCGAAGATATAATCCATTTTCTGACCACAAGGACCGTGCCAAAGGAATACTCCATCCAACAGAAGAAGGAATTGGTGGTGCGTGCGGCGGATTTTTCTGTCATTGCGGGGCACCTATATAAAATGAGCAATGATGAGATATTGTGAAGATATGTACCTGAATTTTAACGAATTCAGATCCTTGTGGAAGCCCATGGGGGCACTGCAGGAGGACACTATGCAGGATGAGTGACCATGCAAAAGATTCTTCGCGCAGGGTTATGGTGGGCAACACTTCACCAGGATTCAAAAGAATACTGTAAGGCCTGCGATGTATGTCAAAGAACCGGAAAACCCTCGTGAAGGGATGAGTTGTCGTTGAATCTGCAAATGACACTACAACTATTCGAGAAATGGGAAATTTACTTTGTGGGACCTATCAAACCTCAAAGAAAGACAAGCACGCACTACATCATCACCGCGACAGAGTACCTGACACGATGGGTGGAAGCACAGTCGATCAAAGATTGCATGGCTGCTATGTCTGCAAAGTTTTTGTTCGAAAACGTGTTAACCCGATATGGTTGTCTGAAAATATTAATGAGTGATCAAGGAACACATTTCCTGAACAAAACAATCAGCATGCTCACAGAAGAATTCCAAGTGTATCATTAGAAAAGTACACCGTACCACCCACAAGCCAATGGGACTATAGAAGCTTTCAACAAAATACTGGAGACTGCGTTGACCAAAGTGTGCAACGCACAACAAAACGATTGGGACCTGCGCGTACCTGCCATGCTATGGGCTTACAAGACAACGTGCAAGAAACTAACGGGACAAACACCTTTTCGATTACTTTATGGTGTGGACGTTGTCATGCTAATGGAATATATTGTACCTAGTCTATGAATAACAGCGCTCACAGGGATGACAGACTGCGAAGCTCTGGAGGAAAGCCTCGTTCAATTGGAAAAACTTGAGGAAGAACAGTTTTTGGCTGGGTTTCATCAGCAGGTACAAAAGTAGCATGAAAAACCCTGGCATGACCACCATATCAAGTTGTGCACCTTCAAGGTAAATGACTTAGTGCTACTGTATGACACTAAGTTTGAAAAATTTCTAGGAAAATTCAGAATGCATTGGCTTGGACCATACATGGTTAAGGAGGTCACAGACGGAGGCGTGGTCCAGCTAGTCAAACTAAATGGAGAACCCTTCCTAAGCAATGTAAATGGAAGCCACTTGAAGCCCTACACGGGTGGGCAGCCGACCGAAGCACATTCTTCGCACTTTGAGGAGCCAGAAAAAGGCGCGGGACTATAAACATACGCAGAAGATGTAGGTATAGATGTAAGGAAACAATTCGACCACAGAGGTCTCAGAAGCACGGATGCAGCAAGTTCAGCAAGCAGCACGTCAGTGCACTATAGACATCAATATTGTTCGAGAGAAGTTGGAGGGACTCCGCGCCAAGACCGTCACGCCAACAGAGTGACTCAAGGGCGAGTCACGATGTTTGTGTTGGGGGCCTGTTGGGAATGGAATCCCCCCACAACATGTTTTGCGGCTCAAAGCCCAAGTTTTGAGTCGATATTATTGTAAAGCTCCGCGAATTGCGGAAGCGAAATATATGTTAGAGTCATAGGGTTGTCCACCCTAGTTTTGAATGTAATGTTGGCCTACCCATGTTTCTTGGACCATGGGATTGTATAAATAGAGCAAAGCTCTAAGTGTAAAAAAGTAAAGGAAGAGCGAAGTATGAGATAGAAGCACAGAGCAAGTGTCTAAGAGTATCTTGGATCATAGAGTAGGAGAAGGATCTGCAGCTGAGTGCGCAGAGGCCTAGTTATCCGCAACTGAGTGCGTGGACCCCTGTGTTGAGTGCGTAAGGCGGAATAGAGTCTGTAACTGAAGGAAGAGAATAATAAAGAGAAGTTTTATCTGAATTTCGTGTATCTGTTCTTGAGTTATTACATGTTTGATATCAATTGCTAATGTACTGTTTATTTACTATGCGCACTTGTATGAATGATTTATATTTCTAAGTATACTTTACACATGCAAGTAAGCTAAGTTAATCAACTAATATCGGGTTACTAGTAAGGATTTGGGTAATAACACTGTTTGGCCCTCGAGTAGGGTTGCGTAAAGGTAACATCGCAGGTTGTGGGGGACGGGTAAGTGTGCGTAGAGGCGTGCATGTCGTGGACCACTTGAACTCCTTAGACATCCCCAGGGTGCGGAAACCTGGTTTTAACACCCTCCCATACTACTTCAGGTGAGACCTCAGTTCGCGCTCCGCAGACTGTTGCCTAAAGGGCCAGTAGTACCGGGATTTGTTTGGCTAAATCACCTCCGAACCTGGGTCAGGCCCCAACAAGCCAATAGTGATATTAAACATCAATGTGTTTTTTCTTTGAATGATAAGCAGGATTATTTGCCAAAAAAAATTGCACTTTGGTTGTCACAGTCTATCCTTATATCTCATTGTACCAACCCCATACTTGAACACAATCTCTGCAACCAAACTACTTCCTTTCTTGCATGATTGGCTACCATGTATTATGCCTTTGTAGTTGAAATTTCCACTACAAATTGTCTCTTGCTCATCCAACTAACTAAACCTCCAATTAGGTTAAACACATACCCACTTGTAGATCTTCTATGACCTAGATCTCCAGCCCAACTTGCATCAACAAAGCCACGGATGTCCAAACCTCTGTCCAATCCTAGTCTTCCTTAGTTGCACAAACCATAATCACTACTGCCACGCAAATATCTGAAAACCCACTTCACTGTTGTCTAATGCTCCTTACCTAGTTTTGACATAAACTTGCTCAATACTCCCACTGCATGTGCAATGTCTGGTCTAGTATATATTATTTCATACATCAGGCTACCAACTACACTTGCATATGGAACACGGGACATGTCCTCTTCCTCTTCTTGTGTGTTGGGACACTGTTCAGTAGATAAATTTACACCTACAAGAATAGGAACCTTCACTGATTTACTATCCTGCATATTAAACCTCTGCAGTATTGTCTCAACATACTTCCTCTGGTTTAACCAGAGCTTTCTCTTTGCCTGATCTCGTTTAATATCCATGCACAAAATATATTTTGCAACATCAATATCTTTCATGTCAAATTTGGAGGACAATTGGGTCTTCAAATCCCAGATAATTTATTTGTTATTTCCAATCATCATAATATCAACCACATACAATACCAAATAAATAACATGGTCACCAATTAATTTAAAATACACACATTGATCTTCTTTTCTTCTAGTGAATCCAAGTCCCTGTATATATGTATCAAATTTTTGATACCACATCCTAGGTGATTGTTTTAACCCATATGGAGACTTTTAACCTGCATACAGTTCTTTCTTACCCTTCACCGTAAAGCCTTTAGGTTGCTTCATGTATATCTCTTCTTCCAGATCCCTGTGAAGAAATGTTGTCTTCACATCCATTTTTTCTACCTCAAAATCAAAAGCAGTAGCAGATAAAAGTAATCTAATAGAATCTACCTTGGCAACAGGAGAAAAAATATCACCAAAATCAATTCCCTACACCTAGGAATAACCTTTTTCTACCCATCGATCTTTGTATTTCTCCACCTTTCCTTCTGCATTCATCTTCTTCTTAAACACCCATTTTCTTCAAATAGGTTTCCTTCCAGTCGGCAACTCCACCAGATCCCAAGCCTCACCGTACAAAGATGTTGTTTCATCAACCATAGCCTCTTTCTAGAGTTTTTCATCCTCTGAATCCACTTCCCCCCTGATAGTTTTGGGATCATCATCGGTAATCGATGAAGAAAAAATTGAATAGAAAGCAAATGGACTATACCTTTCTGGTTGCCTTCTTTCTCGAACTGATCTTCTCACAGTTGGAAATTGTGGCTCTTCATTTCTATTGTAGAGTTTGATTCTTCCTCCTTTAGCTCAAACTCTATCTTCTTAGGTTCCTTTGGTAGGACTTCATGTCTAATAACATATTTCACCTCTCTAAACACCCCCTCTCAGTTTTACACAACCTTCCTTATTTTTGTGTTCGAAATCTTATAACATTTTAAACCATCCTTATACACAATAAATATGCACCTTTCATATTTACTATCCAACTTGGTTCTTTTCTCCTTTGGAACATGTACATATGCATCATAGCCAAATAACCTTAGATGTGAAAGAGAGGGTTTCTTACCAGTCCATACCTCATGTGGAGACTTATCCTCCAACGTTAATGAAGGTGATCTATTAAACAGGTAACATGCAGTCTCCAGTGCCTCTACCCATAATTATTGTCCCAACCCAGCACCACTAAGCATGCTTCTTGCCTTTTCCATAAACGTTTTGTTCATTATTTCTACAGCTCCATTTTGTTGAGGTGTGTATGGAGTAGTCTTCTATTGTACTATACCACACTTCTTACAGAACTCTTCAAATTCCTTCTTGCATAACTCTCCACCATTATCTGTCCTCAACACCTTTATCTTTTTTTGTCTATTTTTCGACTAAAGCTTTAAATTCTTTAAACCTGTCAATGTCCTCAGATTTATTCCTCAGGAAATATATCCATGTATTCCTTGAGAATTCATCTATAAATGATACATAGTACACAGACTTACCCAGTGATGGAACTGGCACGATTCCAAACACATCACTGTGCACAGGCTCTAATATCATTTTCGCCCTCTTAGCACGAGAGGGGAAACTCACCTGATTATGCTTCCCATATACACAATGTTCACATAAATCAAAATCCTGAGAGAAATTAGACATAGCTTTTACCATAACATTAACATGAAGCATTTGAAGGACCTTCTCTCCAATAACATGGTCTTTTATCGACAGACCACTAGATTTTCTGCTCCATTTTCAGGAACCACAAAACTGTTGCACCCATCAATAACAATACTACCCAGAAGCTTGTAGAGCGTTCCAATCTGAACTCCCCGCATCAATACCAGTGCTCCCTGAACCATCTTGCAGGTATATTTCTCATACACTGTTTTTACACTTGCATCATCCATCTTGCTAACAGAAAACATATTTATGGCCAATGCAGGAATATGCAGAACACCCAAAAGTGTTCTAATCCTTCCACCTTGCAAATTTAGCTTGAATTTTCTCCATCCAATTATTCTAGCCTTCCTCTCATCCCCTAAGAAGACATCACCACCATCACATTTCTCATACTCACAGAACCACTCCCTGTAGTGAGTGAAGTGAAAGGATACACCTGAGTCAATCAACCATGCCTCAAGATATACATGTGTACTTGAAGAAGAAGCCAAGTACACATCCCCACATTCATCTGAGGTGGTTTTTGTCTCCACAGAAGGAGAATCATCAAATCCCTTTCCTTTCTCCAGAGCTTTAGATCTATAGCTCTTTTTGAAGTGCCCTTCCTTTCCACATTTCCATCACACCTTTACAAGTTTTCCTAGAGATTTAGATCTCCCTCTAGATTTATATCTCCCACTCGAGGACTTGTGTTTGTTTCTGTTTTGGGATTGTCCTCATATAGACAAGGCATATCCATTATAGCCTCCATTTTTTTCCATATCATCCCCTCTGACAAAAAGGATGAGACTACATCAAACTTAAAGGTAGTTATATTGCTACCTATTGCAACAACCAGACTATCCCACAAATCTAGTAGAGAACACAACAAACTGATGCACTTATCTTCATCTGAAATTTTAATATCAACATATAACAACTGACTTACGATAGTGTTAAAGGCGTTCAGATGCTCTGTCACTGAGTCTCCATCCTTCATCCTCAGGTTATATAGCTTTTCCCGTAGGAACAATTTGTTCACCAAAGACTTACATTGGTACAAATTCCCTAACTTGTCCCACAAAGCCTTCATGGTAGCTTCCCCTGATACATTCAAAAATATTGAATCTGAGATACACATCCATATTGTGCTCTTATCTTTCTGATCCAACTTTTTCCTGACATTTTCGTTGGTTTAATACCTGGATCTACCGCAATCCATTGTTCTTTATCCACCAAAAGACCCTCCATCTTGAGTTTCCACAACTCAAAACTCTGACCATTAAATTTCTCGATCTTTATCTTCCCACTGCTTGCCATATTCTTTCATGCAAGAATTGATCATGGAGATATTGCATTGAACAGGGTCTACCACAAGCCCAAGAAAACCCATCAATAGCAAAGGTGTCCCCTTGAAGTTGAAACAACTCTAATACCAAATGTAGGTTTTAACCCTATACAGAAACTACCTGCAAATGAATTCTTAAAAATAAAAAATATACAATGGCGAGAAACACAAAACAAATACACAATTTTTTTCCTCGGATCCCAAAACCAAGACTACTAGATTGATTTTTCATTATATTCCTTTCAATGTTATAACACATATATATACATGTCAAAACATTCATAAACCCCAATCCATAATCATAGTTCTCTTGACCATATCTACACAATACCATGGACAAAAAGCCATCATGCCCAAAACCATGTCTGAAACCCATGCACAAAACCATAGGTAGGTCTGCCCACCTAATATAGGGTCCGAAAAAAAATTCCCAGGGTGCTTCCTTAGACCCCATGCAGGGGGGCTACCACCTCCATGCAAATCCCCTGATAGGGAGGGTTGCTGACCCGCTGTTGCACCCAGCACATTGAAGGGGTGGCTACAACCCCGCCTCTTACCCCCCGCATTGCGCGTGGGGCTAGTCTGATCCAGGTGGATATTGGTGGCCACCCGCCTATTCCACTAGGACCCCAACATTGTCTCTTTTATTTTTTTGGTTTCCTTGGCTGTAGCACAATTTACTATTTTTTGCAGTTTTTCGAGTCCTAAACTTCTGAAGCCATTATGAGGCCTTAAATCACATTTTTAGGGAAAATGGAGAGACTGAAAACATCCCATATTGGGTTACCAATTATTTTTTGAACCTCCTCTTTTAGATCCTTGAAACAAGCTATTATGATAGCCAAATGGAGACTATATGCCAAAGTTATGACCCCAGGAAGTTGATGTACCAATTTACCCAAATAGGGCCCACAATTTTGGCGCTTCATCTCCTAGGGTTAGATTTTTGGATGTTTAGGGTATTCCATTGTTTCTCAATAATAAATAGGCCTTTGATCCTCATTTTAACACGGTTTAGAGGCATGTAGCTACCACATATCTTCTCAGAGATAAGCTACCATCATGCGAGCTAGTTAAAAATAAGCTACCATCATGCGAGCTAGTTTATTTCCATTATGTTTGTAAGCATATTTCAGTATTCTAATATTAATGAAATGAAGTGTTATTTTTGCTACCTTTATGTATTTATGGTTATATGTGCAATTTGTTGCGTTCCTTTTTAAGTTTGGATCAGTGGTATTAGAGTGTTCTTCTCTTTCTCTATTTTTCTTTGCATGTACCCAATGAGGTTAGGGTATAAAGAGTTAGGGTTTGATCTGGTTGAACCTTTGGAAGACCAGCCTCACAAACCCCAACGTCTTCCCATGATGGAATAAAAGAAATATGAGGGAGTAGGAGATCCTTTCAAAATATTGCTCGAGAAAGCCCTTGAGAAACAGAGGAACACGATCATGGATAAATTTGCTTAGATCCTTCAACGGCTACCCACAGGCAATGCATCTTCATCCAACAGCCACTCTAGAGCTGCCACTCCTTTTAAGGTACAAGTTAACTTCAATATTCCTATGTTTCAGGGCCAGATAGATGAAGATTTCATAGATAAATCGTTGAATATGTTGGAAGGATATTTTTTAGTTCATGACTTTTCCAATCAGGAAAATATTACTTTTGCACTTCTCAAATCTACCCCACACATCAAGGACTGGTGGGAAACATACTGTGAACAAGAGGACGAGAGTGAATCCTCAGTGTTTTCTGCTGCACCCAATTGGGATTCTTTATGATATGCCATCAAAGAACAATATTACCTTGTTGGGAGCTATGAAGACAAATACATAAAGTGGACCACACTATGGAACAAAAGGGACCAAGATGTGTTGGAGTTCACAAATGTTTTCCATACCCTCCGTACGAAGTTGGGTATCAAGGATTCTGAGTGGCATTTGGTACTCAAGTACCACAGCTGTCTACACAAGTACATCCAGGACGAGATGGAGTTCCTGGACATCTCCTCACTCGGCACGGAATACTGATATGCCATCAATATTGAGTAGAAGTTTAAACAGAAGAAGCGTGACTTTGGATATGTGAATCTGAAGCAATGAAAAAGTGCCACAAAACCACAAAGAAAAGGCCAAAGTCAAGGTGGGACGACAAAGGACAACCCATCGAAGTTGCAAGAAAAGAACAACACCACGAAGACAAAGAAGGACACAGGAAAATGGTGTGAGTTCCATAAGAGCTCCACTCACAACACAAGTGAGTGTCAAGACAAGCAGTCACTGGTGACCGAGTTAAAGGATTCTGAATCAGACACATATCCTGACTTTGAGTGAGAACCCAACAACAAGAATGAAAAAGGGAAGCAATCATTGATGCGGAGCCCAGTGCCACTGTGACCACCACGAAGATCTAGAAGAATGAGTCTGAAGATCCATAGGAGGGGGAATGCCTCTTCAATTCATAGTTGTGGGTGAAAGGTTCTCCACTACAGTTCATTGTCCATAGAAGGATCCAAAAGAACCTCATTTTAGTAGAGGTCATGAAGCGGTTGGGCTACCGATGACAACACATCCGCAGTCGTACACCATCAGGTGGCTTCACCAAGGAGGAGATCTCCACGTCAGTGGGCAATGTCGCCTTTCCTACAACATCATGCCCTTGATGGATGAGGTACTGTGTGATGTTGCTCCTCTTGAAGTTTGTGATGTATTATTAGGACAACCATACTTGTGGAAGTGATATGTTGTATATGAGTCTAGCCCTCGCTCTTTGATTATTAGTTTGGGTAATGTGTTGTACAGGATACTAGAGGTAGCCCCGCCTACTACCATCTCTTTGATCACTACAAAGAAATGCAATGAAATCATTTCCCAGACCATGAAATTCTTTTTCCTTGTGATTCACCCTCAGGGCGAGAAGAAGGTGGTGGCCATGACTTTCAGACAGGGTTCCTCCATGCAGTAGCAACAGATGCACAAGGTCATGGAGGAGTACAGGGAAATTTTAGCCTCACCTATAGTGGCACCTCTACATAGTCAGGTCAAGCACTCCATCAATCTGACCCCGGGAGTGTTGCTACCCAATGGACCGATATCTCGATGCTCTGTTCTGGAGAAAGATGAGATCAAGAGGCAGATTTAGGATTTGTTTCAAAAAGAGCACATCAGGCCAATCTCATCACCTTGTGAGAGACAAATTGTATTGGTACAAAAGAAGAACGGGACCTGGAGACCCTGTATTGACTATCGCATGTTGAACAAGATCATTGTCTAAAATAGGTACCCAATCCCATGGATTGATGACCTTCTGGGCCTACTCAAGGGGGCCAAATATTTTAGCAAGATTGACTTGAAGTCCAGTTATCACCAGGTTCCTATCAAACCCTCTTATGTGTGGAAGATTGCCTTCAAATCCAAGGATGGAATTTTTGAATGTTTAGTCATGCCTTTTGGGTTGACGAATGCCTCGCAACCTTCATGAGATTGATTAACATCTTGTGACCCTTCACCAATGAATTTGTGTTGTTGTATTTAGATGACATCTTGATCTTCAACCAGAGTTGGGAAGAGCACCTCATTCGTATTCGATAGGTCCTTCAAACCCTGCGACAACACAAGTTGTGTGCCAATTTGGAGAAATGCACTTTTGGAATTACCCAAGTTCAATCTCTAGGGTACATCATTGATGAGTAGGGTGTGCATGTGGACCCATCCAAGATACAAGTCATTCGGGATTGGCCAGGCCCAACCACTCTACTAGAGCTTCGCAACTTTCTGGGTCTTACCAATTTTTACTGCAGGTTCATGTTGGGATTCTCTTATATCACTTGGTCTTTAAGTCAAGTCATCAAGGGTAGAGCGAAAGAAAAGATTTTTTGGTCTAAAAACCAATAGAAGGCATTTTCTAAGTTGAAGCATCACCTCTTCTTTGCACCAGTTATCACATTACCAGACCTACAACAACCATTTGAGATTGAGACAGACACCTCTGACTATGTTATTGGTGCAGTTCTTACTCAGCAAGGGCTTCCAATGGCTTACCACAGTGAGACACTTTCAAACACAACCCGAAAGTATCCCACTTAAGACAAAGAAATATATTCCATTTTACAAGTCTGACATCAATGGAAGCCTAACATTATGGGGAAGGAAACGGACATCCACACAGACCACTAACCCCTACAGTTCATACAAACACGAGGGAAGTTGCATTACAATCGCCATCAGAAATGGTACACATACCTGCAATAATACCATTTTAACATTAAGTTTAAGAAGAGAAGCACTTATAATGTTGTAGACTGCCTCATCCAACCACCATTCATGGCACTGATCACTGTGCTTGACTCATGTGGGCACGAGACTTCAGGGTGGCCACATCTTTACAAGAGCGATCCAAAATTTGGCAGCACATACCAGACACTCCTGGAAGGTAAGTAAGCTCGAAATGTTTACCTCTAGGATGCAATATTATGCCACTTGGGACACATCTGCGTTCCTTCAAGCGAGCATGCCAAGATGATTTTCGAGGCGCATTGCAGTCAGTTTGCTGGCGATTTCAGAGTAGAGAAAATAGTGGCAGTACTATAGAAGTATTTTTATTCGCTGAATCCTCGTCAAGATGTTTGGAGGTACATTAAATCCTGCACTGCCTGTGCCATTTCCAAACTAGCCATCAAGAAGATAGGCCTATATACTCATCTCCCTACTCTCAGTCAAACTTGGGAATTCGTCTCCATGGATTACATTTCGGGCCTTCCTTTTACTAAGCATGGTAATGACCATGTTGTTGTGGTCGTCGAGATATTCTCTAAGATGGCCATTATGGCGGCCTGCAAGAAGAGTATCACAGTAGAGGCCACTACTAAGCTCTTCTTTGTGCGAATGTGGGTACACTTTGTGATCCCACAGTCCATTGTCTCTGATCGAGATAGAATATTCCTAAGTGAATTTTGTTCAAGTCTCTGGTCAATGCTAGATACCAAACTCACTAATTCCATGGATCCCCATTCCCGAACTAATGGCCAAACAGAAGTCGTCAACAGGATGATTGTACACATTATGCACATGTACAACTAGTAGCATCCACCACACACATGGGATCAAAGCAAAGCATCCCCTATGTCTAGCACAGGTACAACAGAGCTCTCCACAGCTCAACGGGCCACAACTCCTTTAAGATAGGGTTGGGATTTCAGCCATTATGTCCCATTGATGTGGCCATACAATTTGCAGCTACTTAGGCAGATTCATCTCATGTCCAATTGGAAGTTGGCAGGGCTAAAAGCTTCATTGAGCACATTCAACACATGTACCAGTAGGCCCATGATATATTGGACAAAGCCAATGCTAAGTATAGGAAGTGCCATGATCATCATCAGGTGTCGCATAAGTTCCAAGTGTGCGACAAAGTTTGGCTACATTTGCAGAAGGAGTGCCTCGATGGACCCCATCGTAAGCTTCACCTGCTCCGATATGGGCCATAAACCATCACCAAGGTTGTAGGGGACAATGCCTTCGATCTTAGCATCCCAATGTTCCTTTCTCTACACCGAGTGTTCAATGTAGACTACCTTCGGCCATACTTTCCACCATTGTTGGGCACATCTGACGTTGCAGAACAACTCACACCAGCAAAGTTAAACCCACACTACATGGAACATGCCACAAATGATTGAAGCATGGACACACAGATCAAGAACCAGTAGGATATCCAACTATATAGGGTTGTCAAAGCTGGCCAACTCCTTCACCAAGGCAAGTTGCTCACCAGGGACCAAGTTCAGCAGAATTTTCCCCATCTCATGGAGGAACTCAACGCAATGGGGACCATTTCTTCCTAAGGAAGGAGGAATGATCTAGATGGATATTGGTGGCCACCCGCCTATTCCACTTAGATCCCTAACACTATCTCCTTCATTTTTTTAGTTTCCTTAATTGTAGCACAATTTACTATTTTTTGCAGTTTTTCAGGTCCTGAACTTCTGGAGTCATTTTGAGGCCCTTAATGACGTGTTTAGGGAAAACAGAGAGACAAAAAATGCCACAAGCCATATTTTAACTCTTTTTTATGCCTCCCCTTTGAAATCTTTGAAATGAGGTATTATGTATCCAAAGGGAGATTGTATGCCAAAGTTACGTCCCCGGGAAGTTGATGTACCAAATAACCCAAACAACGCCCACAATTTTGGAACTTCAACTCCTAAGGTTAGGTTTTTGGATGTTTAGGGTTTTCCATTATTTCTAAATAATAAATATGCCTTTGAGCCTCATTGTAACATAGTTCAAAGGCATGTAGCCGCCACATCTCTTCTCAGAGATAAGCTACCATCGCCCGAGCTAGTTTATTTCCATTTTGTTTATAAGCATATTTTAGTATTCTAATATTAATGAAATGAATTGCTATTTCTGATGTATTTATGTATTTATGGTTATATGTGTAATTTGTTTCATTATTGTTTAAGTTTGTATCAGTGGTATCAAACCGATTTTCTCTTTCTCTATTTTTATTTGCATGTCCCCAACGAGGTTAGGGTATAAGTAGTTAATGCTCAATCTCGTTGAACCTTTGTAAGACTAGCCTTGCAAACCTCGACGACCTCCCATGGCGGAAGAAAAGAAAGATGAGGGGGCATGATATCCTTTCAAAATATTTCTCGAGGAAGCC
Organism: Pinus taeda; assembly: GCA_000404065.3. NCBI lineage: Eukaryota > Viridiplantae > Streptophyta > Pinopsida > Pinales > Pinaceae > Pinus > Pinus taeda. Next base: position 159,087 of record APFE030851791.1, read on the forward strand.
CTCGAGCAACAAAGGAACACGATGATGGATGAATTTGCCCAGATATTTCAACAGCTACCCACAACTGATGCATCTTCATCTAGCAGCCATTCTGGAGGCACCACTCCTTTTAAGGTACAAGTTAACTTTGATATTCCCAAATTAGAGGGACAGATAGATGTAGAAACCATATATAAATTGTTGAATATATTAGAAGGATATTTTTAAGTTCATGACTTTTCCAATCAGGAAAAGATTGCTTTTTCACTTCTCAAATCCGCCCGACACGTCAAGGACGGGTGGGAAACCTACTGTGAACAAAAAGACGAGAGGGAATCCTCACTGTTTTGAGCCACACACACTTGGGATTCTTTCTGAGGTGCCATCAAGGAACAGTATTACCTTGTCGGGAGCTATGAAGATAAATACATAAAGTGGACCACGCTATGACAGGGAAGGGACCAAGATATATCGAAGCTCACAAATGTTTTTCGTACCCTCCTAATGAAGTTGGTTATTAAGGATTCTGAGTGGCATTTGGTACTCAAGTACCATGGTTATCTACACAAGTACATCGAGGATGAGATGGAGTTCCTGGACACCTCCTCGCTCAGCACAGCATACCGATACATTGTCAAGATTGAGTAGAAGTTTAAACATAAGAAGCGAGACCATCAAGTGGCTTCACCAAGGATGAGACCTCCACTTCAATCGATAGTTTTTCCTTCCCTACAGCAGTGTTGCCTTCCGTCCAAGTTCAATATCTGGGGTACATCATCGAAGAGCAAGGTGTGTGGAGCCAGCCAAGATACAAGTCATTTGGGAATGGCAAGCCCCAACCACTCTAACAGAGCTCCGCAAATTTCTGGGTCTTGCCAATTTCTACCGCAGGTTCGTGTTGGGGCTCTCTCATATCACTTGGCCTTTAAGTCAATTCACCAAGGCCAGAGTGAAAGCAAAGTTTTTATGGTCTAAAACCAATAGAAGGTGTTTTTCGAGTTGAAGCATCGCCTCTACTTTGCACTAGTGCTCACATTACCAGACCTGCAACAACCATTTGAGATTGAGACAAATGCCTCTCACTATTCTATTTGATCCGAACTTAAAAGGAATGCAACAAATTATAGATATAAGCATAAACACAGAGATGCAGCAGAAAAACACTTCATTTCATTAATAAAAAAATATTGAACTATGCTTACAAACATAATGGAAATAAGTTCGCTCGGGCGATTGTAGCTTATCTCTGAGAAGAGATGTGGCGGCTACATGCCTCTGAACTGTGTTACAAAGAGGCTCAAGGGCCTATTTATTATTGGAAAACATGAGAAAACCCTAAACAACTAAAACCTTAACCCTAGGAGATGTAACGCCAAGAGTTTGTTGGCCCCGTTTGGGTTAGTTAGGCAGCCAACTTTCTGGGGTCGTAACTTAGTCATATTACCTCCGTTTGGCACGTACGATACCTTGTTGTAAATGTCTCTCCAGGTACTATATGTTTTGTTGTAGGCCTTGCCTATGGCTATGAGCCAGCAGCAGACCCCAAAAAATCATCATTTAGGGGGTCAAAACTAATTCAGAAGTTCAGGACCCGAAAAATTGCTAAAAATAGTAATTGTTGAATTGAACAAGGAAACAAATGAAACTAATTGGGGTGTCTAGGTGGAATAGGGGGGTAGCCACCAATATCCACCTGGATCATTATTGGTGCATTTCTTACTCAGCAAGGGCATACAATGGCTTACCATAGTGAGACATTTTCAGACACAGTCCAAAACTATCCCACTTACGACAAAGAAATTTATTCCATTGTGCAAGCCTGTCATCAATGGAAGCATTACATTTTGGGGAAGGAAACGGTCATCCACACAGAACACTGACCCCTATAGTTCATATAGACATAAGGGAAGTTCCAGAATGATTTCCATCATAAATGGTCAACATACCTGCAACAATCCAATTTCAACATTAAGTACGAGAAGGGTAGCACCAACAATGTTGTAGATTGCCTCATCCGACCACCAGTCATGGCATTGATCATTGTGCTTGACTCCTGTGGGCATGAGACTTTGGGGTGACCACATCTTTACGAGAGCGATCCAGAATTCGGCAACACATACCAGACACTCCTGGAAGGTAAGAAAGTTCAAAATAATCACCTCTAGGATGTACTTTTATGCCATTTGGGACACATATGTGTTCCTTCAAGAGAGCGTGCCAAGATGATCTGGGAGGTAGACTATAGTCGAGTCACTGGACATTTTGGAGTAGAGAAAATAGTGGGAGTACTGCAGAACTCTTTTTATTGGCCAAACCTTCATTAGGATGTTCGGAGGTACATTAAATCCTACACTGCCTACCCCATTGCCAAACCATCCATCAATAAGAAAGGCTTATATACTCCTCTACCTAATCCTAGAAGACCTTGGGAATCCATCTCCATGGATTACATGTCAGGCCTTCCTTCTACTAAGCACGTAAATGACTGTGTTTTCATGGTTGTTGACAAATTTTTTAAGATGGCCATTATGGTGACCTGCAAGAAGAGTATCACAGCAAAGGCCACTACTAAGATCTTCTTTGAGAAAGTGGGGGTACATTTTGGGATCCCACAGTCCATTGTCTCTGGTCAGGACCACATATTCCTAAATGCATTCTGGTCAAGTCCCTAGTCGATGTTGGATACCAAACTCACTAAGTCCATGGCTCTCCATCCCCAAACTGATGGCCAAACAGAAGTCGTCAACAAGATGATCGTACACACTCTACACATCTACAACTCGAAGCATCCACACACATGGGATGAAAGCCTCCCCTATGTCTTGCACAGCTACAACAGATCTCTCCACAACTCAATGAGCCACAAGCCCTTTCAGGTAGGGCTGGGAATTCAGCCATTATGTCCCATTGATGTGGCCATACATTAGGGGAATTTTGAGGTCTAAAATGGGCCTCCTAAGAAAAATGTACAACCAAAATAAACGTTATAAGGACCAATAGAATTCAAGATGATGATGTCAACCATGGGGGATTATTCATCGTTTTTGGAGTAAAAAAGTAAAAAGATTAAAAAATAATAAAATAGTAAAACTACTTTTTCAACTCGTATTTTCAACATATCTCTAAGATTTTACTCAAATTTTGAGTGAGAGTACTCCTTGGTTGAAAACTTTGGTTACTCATCCAAGGAGTAGCATGTTGCATACTTTCGATTGACCCTGCTACACGAAAAATTAGAAATACATGAAAAAATGTTATTGCAATCACGTTTTTCATGCATTTCTCATTTTTCATGTAGTAGGGTCCATCAAAAGTATGCAACATGGGTAATAATTGGATGGGAATTAAATATTGCATCCAACGAGTAATCCCACTCGAAATTTGAGTAAAACCTTACGGAGATAACTTGAAAATATGAGTTGAAAAAATAGTTTTTTCTTTTTTCCCTCTAAAATTTGATGATGTAATCTAATCTTCTTTTATTATTTCCACTATTATTTAATAATTTCCTTAGGAAGCCCATTTTAGACATCAAAATTCCCCTAATTCCATTTGCAACTACTAAGGCATATTAGGCTCATGTCCAATTCGAAGCCAACAGGGCTAACAGCTCCATTGATCGCATTCAACACATCCGCCAGCAATTCCATGATATATTGGACAAAGCCAATGCTAAGTACAAGCAGTGCCATGATCAGCATTGGGTGCCACACAAGTTCTAGGTGGGCGACAAAGTTTGGATACATTTCTAGAAGGAGCGCCGCGCTAGCCCCCACCGCAAGCTTTTCCCACTCTAATATGGGCCATACACTTCACCATTCCACCATTCATTGGTATGCACCTAGTGTTCAATTTAGACCGCCTTCGGCCGTACTTTCCACCATTGTTGGACACATCTGACGTTGCAACAAAACTCACACCAACAGAGCTAAACCCAGACTACATGGAACAGACCACAACTGATCAGATCATGGAGACATAGATGAAGAACACTCGCTAGAAAAGATCCAACTATATCAGGTTGTCAAAACTGGCCAAGTCCTTCACCAAGGCAAGTGGCTCACCAAGGACCAAGTTCAGCAGAAGGTTCCCCATCTCACAGAGGCACTCAACGCAAAGGGGACCATTGCTTCCTAAGGGGGGAGGAACGATCTAGGTGGATATTGGTGGCCACTCGCCTATTCCACTTGGACCCCCAATAGTGTCTATTTCATTTTTTCAGTTTCCTTAATTGTAGCACAATTTACTATTTTTGGTAGTTTTCAGCTCGTGAACTTCTAGCGCAGTTTTGAGGCCCTAAATGACGTTTTTATAGAAACCAGAGAGACCGAAAGCATCCCAAATGACCATGTAGTTTTCTTTCGGCCTCCTATTCGAGATATTCAAAACAATGTATTATGATAGCCAAATGGAGATCGTATGCCAAAGATACGACCACAGGAAGTTGATGTACCAATTTACCCAAACTAGGCTCACAGTTTTGGCACTTCATCTCCTAGGGTTACGTTTTTGGATGTTTAGGGTTTTCCATTACTTCTCAATAATAAATAGGTCTTTTAGTCTCATTGTAATACAATTCAGAGGCATGTAATTGCCACATCTCTTCTCAGAGAAAATCTATCATCGCCTGAGCTTGTTTATGTCCATTTTGTTTGTAAGCATATTTCAGTATTCTGATACTAATGAAATGGAGTGTTATTTTTGCTACATTTCTATATTTATGGTTATGTGTAATTTTTTACATTCCAGTTTAAGTTTGGATCAATGGTATCAAAGTGGCCTGCTCTTTCTCTATTTTTCTTTGCATGTCCCCAACGAGGTCAAGGTATAAGGAGTTAAGGCTCGATTTGGTTGAACCTTTGCAAGACCGGCCTCGCAAACCCCAACAGCCTCCCATGGAGGAAGAAAAGAAAGACGAGTGGAAAAAAGATCCTTTCAAAATATTGCTCGAGGAAGCCCTTGAGTGACATCGGAACACGATGATGGATAACTTTTCCTAGATCCTTCGACAACTACCCACAAGTGATGCATCTTCATCCAACAACCACTCTGGAGGTGCCACTCCTTTTAAGGTAACTTCAATATTCTCGTATTTGAGGGCCAGATAGATGCAGATGCTATAGATAAATGGTTGAATCTGGTGGAAGGATATTTTTTAGTTCATGACTTTTCCAATCTGGAAAAGATTACTTTTTCACTTCTCAAAGCTACCCCACATGTCAAGGACTGGTGGGAAATCTACTATGAACAAAAGGACAAGAGGGAGTCCTCACTGTTTTTAGCCACACCCACTTGATGGTGTCTTTCCTAGACACCATGAAGGAACAATATTACCCTGATGAGATATATGAAGATAAATACATAAAGTAGACCACACTATGACAGGGAAGGGACCAATATGTGTCGGATTTCACAAATGTTTTCCATACCCTCTGCACGAAGTTGGATATCGAGGATTCTTAGTGGCATTTGGTACTCAAGTACCATGGCTATCTATGAAAGTACATCTAGGACTAGATGGAGTTCCTGGACTCTCCTCGCTCGGCCCAACATACCCATAAGATGTCAAGATTGAGGAGAAGTTTAAACAGAAAAAGAGAGACTTTGGATTTGCGAATCTGAAGCACAGAAAATGTGCCCCCAAGCCACAAAGCAAAGGCCAAAGCCAAGGTGAGTCGACCTAGGACAACACACCAAAGCTACAAGCAAATAACAACACCAAGAAGACAAAGAAGGACACGGGAAAATTGTGTGAGTTCCATAAGAGCTCCACTCATAACACAAGTGAGTGTTGGGCCAAGTAGTCACTGGTGGTCGAGCTGAAGGCTTCTGAATCAGACTCATGTTCCGACTCTGAGTCAGAACCCAAAAAGGGGAATGACAAAGGGAAACAGATCATTGATCCAAAGCCTAGTTCCACCGTAGCCACCACCAAGATCTAGAAGAATCAGCTTGAAGACCTAGAGCAGGGGGAATGCCTCTTCCACTCACGGATGTGGGTAAAATTTTATTCGTTGTAGTTCATTATTGACAACGGGAGTCAAGAGAACCTCATTTCAGCAGAGGTCGTGAATTCGTTGGGCCTACCAATGACAACACATCTGTAGTCATACATCATTGGGTGGCTTCACCAAGGAAGAGATCTCCATTTCATCTAGAAGTGTCACCTTCCCTACACCATCAAGCCCTTCACAGAAGAGGTATTGTGTGATGTTGCTCCTCTAGAAGTGTTTGATGTATTATTAGTAAAACAATAGTTGTGGAAGTGGCATGTTGTATATGAGTCTAGACGTTTCTCTGTGATTATTACTTTAGGCAATAAGTTATACAGGATACTAGAGGTAGTCCCGCCAACTGCCGTCTCTTTGATCAATACAAAGAAATGCAGTGAGATCATTTCCCAGACCAGGAAATTTCTTTCGCTTATGATTCGCCCTCATGACAAGAAGAAGGTTGTGTCTACAACTTCCAAATAGGGCTCCTCTACGTAGAAGAAGTAGATGGACAAGGTCGTGGAGGAGTACAGGGACATTTTCGCCTCACCTACAGGGGTACCTCTGCACTATCAGGTCAAGCACTCCATCGATCTGACCCCGTGTGCATCACTACCCAATGGACCGATCTATCTACGCTCTATTTAGGATAACATTGTGATCAAGAGGCAGATTCAGGAGTTGTTGTAGAAAGGGAAAATCAGGCCAAGCTCATCACCCTGTGGGAGCTCAATCATATTTACAGAAGAAGGGTAGGACTTGGAGACTCTATATTGACTATCGGGCACTGAACAAGATCACTGTCTGGAATAGGTAACCAATCTCACGATTGATTACCTTCTGGATGAGCTCAAGGGGGCCAAATATTTCAGCACGATTGACTTGAAGTCTAGTTATCACCAAGTGCCTATCGAACCCTCCGATGTGTGGAAGACTGCCTTCAAATCTAAGGTGGACCTTTTCGATTGGTTGGTCATGTGTTTTTGGTTGATGAATGCCCCTGCAACCTTCATGAGATTGATGGATGACAAATTGTTACCCTTCACCAATGCATTCGTGGTGGTGTATTTATCTGACATCTTTATCTTCAACCAGAGTTGTGAAGAGCACCTCCACCATATTCAACAGGTCCTTCAAACTCTGTGACGACACAAGTTGTGTTCCAATTTGGGGAAATTCACTTTTGGCATGACCCAAGTTTAATATCTAGGGTACATAATTGATGATAAGGGTGTGCATGTGGACCCAGACAAGATACAAGTCATTCAGGATTGGCTAGCCCCAACCACTCTAACAGAGCTCCACAGCTTTCTGGGTCTTTCCAATTGTTACCATAGGTTCGTTTTGGGGTTCTCATATCACTTGTTCTTTAAGTGAAGTCACCAAGGGCAGAGAGAAAGCAAATTTTTTTTGGTCTGAAACCTAACAGAACACATTTTTCGAGTTGAGGCATCGCCTCTTCTCTGCACCAGTGCTCACATTATTAGACCTACAGCAAACATTTGAGATTAAGATAGACACCTCCGACTATGCTATTGGTGCAGTTCTTACTCAGCAGGTGCATCCAATAGCTTACCATGATGAAATAATTTCAGAAACAGTCTGAAAGTATCCCACTTATGATAAATAAATGTATTCCATTATGCAATCTTGCCATCAATGGAAGCATTACATTCTAGGGAATGAAACGGTCATCCACATAGACCACAAACCCCTGCAGTTCACACATACACAAGGGAAGTTTCATAACAATCGCCATCAGAAATGGTCCACATACCTGTAATAATTCCATTTGAACATTAAGTACAAGAAGGGTAGCACCAATAATGTTGTAGATTGCCTCAGTCGACCACCAATCATGGTGTTGATCATTTTTCTCGACTCTTGTGGGCATGAGACTTCGAGGTGTCCGCATCTTTACAAGAGAAATCCAGAATTCGGCAACACATACCAAAAACTCGTGGAAGATAAGAAAGATCAAAATTTTCACCTCCAGGATGCACTATTATGCCACATGGGACACATTTGTGTTCCTTAAAGCAAGCGTGCAAATATGATTTCGTATGTGCACTGCAGTCTAGTTTCTGGACATTTTGAAGTAGAGAAAATAGTGGCAGTACTGCAGAAGTATTTTTATTGGCCGAATCTTCATCGTGATGTTGGGGGGTACATTAAATCATGCACTGTCTGTGCCATTACCAAACCAACCATCAAGAAGCAAGGTCTATATACTTCTCTTCCTACTCCTAGTCGACCTTGGGAATCCATCTCCATGGATTACATGTCGGGCCTTCCTTCAACTAAGCACGACAATGACTTTTTTTTCATGGTCATCGAAAAATTCTCTAAGATCGCCATTATCGCAGCCTGCAAGATGATGAACCTCATCATTGGGTAAATATATCGACCTTAATTCACCTCCTAGCTTAGCCAAATCAACTCTTCTCACAATTTATTTCATGTTTTGATTATATTTGTTTAATGAGATGGATCAAAGTGAGATATTATGCCTAGTGGACTAATGTGCATTGAATCATGGAAAATTTTAGGGGCTAATGTTCGCCCAGTGAGCTAATTTTCCATGATTTTTCCACAAAAAATATTCTCCAATTTCTAATTTTATAAAAGACGATTCACCCAAATTTTAGAATACAAAATTATTTTCCCTTAAAAATCGCCAACATTATATAGAGTCAATATATAAAATCATTATAAATTTGAATAATTCTACAAATATATCAATAAACATTTTATAGTTTGCATATTAGGGATTAGTGAGATTCGCCAATGTTTTT
>APFE030851791.1:178482-198139 GCA_000404065.3 Pinus taeda
CCAAGATGAGATGGAGTTCCTGGACATCTCCCCGCTTGGCACGGAAAACCAGTATGTTGTCAAGATTGAGAAGAAGTTTAAACAAAAGAAGTGAGACTTTGGATCTGCGAATCTGAAGAAAGGAAAAGGTGCTCCCAAAAAAAAGAGAGAAGGCCAAAGCCAAGGCAGGGTGACCCATGACAACCCACTGAAGATGCAAGCAAATAATAACACCATGAAAACAAATAAGGACACAGGAAAATGGTGTGAGTTCCATGAGAGCTCCACTCACAACACAAGTGAGTGTCGAGGCAAGCAGTCACTGGTGGTTGAGCTTAAGGCTTTTGAATCAAACGTATGTTCTGACTCTAAGTCATAACCTGATAAGGGGAATGATAAAGGGAAGAAGATCATTGATGCATAGCCCAACACCACCGTGGCCACCACTAAGATCCAGAAGAATGTGCTTGAATATCCAAAGGAGGGGGAATGCCTCTTCCACTAATAAATGTGGGTGAAAGGTTCTCCACTGCAATTCATTGTCGACAAGTGAGCCAAAAGAACCTTAGTTTAGAAGAGGTCGTTAAGCGATTGGGCATACCGATGAAAGCACATCTGTAGTCGTAGGCCATCGAGTGGCTTTACCAAGGACGAGAGCTCCATGTCAACCAGCAGTGTCGCCTTCCCTACAGGTTCAATATGTGGGGTACATCATTGATGAGCAAGGTGTGCATGTTGACCCAGCCAAGATACAATTCTTTTGGGATTGGCCAACCCCAACCACTTTAACAGAGCTCCGCAACTTTCTGGGTCTTTCCAATTTCTACCGCAAGTTCATGTTGGGGTTCTCTCATATCACTTGGCCTTTTAGTCAATTCACCAAGGGAGGAGTAAAAGCAAAGTATTTTGTTCTGAAACCCAAAAAAAAGGCGTTTTTTGAGTTAAAGCATCACCTCTACTCTGCACCATTGATCACATTACTAGATCTGCAAAAACCATTTGAGATTGAGACAGACACCTCCGACTATGCTATTAGTGCAGTTCTTACTCAATAGGGGCATCCCATGGCTTACCACAGTGAGACAATTTCAGATACAATTTGTAACCATCCCCCTTCTGACAAAGAAATGTATTCCATTGTGCAGGCTTGTCGTCAATGGAAACATTACATTATGGGGAAGGAAACAATCATCCACACAGACGACGGATCCCTACAGTTCATAAAGACACAAGGGAAGTTGTAAAATGATTTCCATAAGAAATGGTCAACATACATGCAACAATTCCATTTGAACATTAAATACAAGAATGGAATCACCAATAATGTTGTAGACTTCCTCAGTCGAAGACCATTCATGGCGTTGATCATTGTGCTTGACTCTTATGGGCACGAGACTTCGGTGTGGAAGCATCTTTACGAGATTGATCCAAAATTCCTTAGCACATTCTAGGCACTCCTGGAAAGTAAGCAATTTCAAAATTTTCACCTCGAGGATGCACTACTATGCCGCCTGGTACACATATGTGTTCTTTCAAGCGAGCGCGTCAAGATGATTTGGGAGGCACATTGCAGTCAAGTTGCTGGAAATTTTGGAGTAGAGAAAATAGTGGCAGTACTGAAAAACTAGTTTTATTGGCCGAACCTTCGTTAGGATGTTGGGAGGTACATTAAATCCTGGACTTCATGTGCCATTTCCAAACTAGCCATCAAGAAGAAGGGCCTATATACTCCTCTGCCTAATCCTAGACGACCTTGGGAATCCATCTCCATGGATTATGTGTCGGGCCTTCCTTCTACTAAGCATGGCAATGAATATGTTTTCATGGTCGTCGACAGACTCTCTAAGATGGACATTATGGTGGCCTTCAAGAAGCATATCACAGAAGAGGCCATGCTAAGCTCTTCTTTGAGTGAGTGTGGGTACCAAACTCACTAAGTCCACGACTCTCCATCCCCAAACTAATGGGAAAACATAAGTCATCAACAGGATGATCGTGAACATTATACGCATGTACAACTTGAAGAATCCATGCACATGGGATGAAAGCCTCCCCTATCTCCAGCATAGCTACAACATAGCTCTCCATATCCCAACAAGCCACAACCCCTTTCAGGTAGGGCTAGGATTTCAGCCATTATGTCCCATTGATGTGGCTATACATTAGGGGAATTTTGAGGTCTAAAATAGACCTCCTAAGAAAAATGTACAACCAAAATAAACTTTATAAGGACCAATAGGATTCAAGATGATGATGTCAACCATGGGGGATGATTCACCATTTTTAGAGTAAAAAAGTAAAAAGATTAAAAAATAATAAAACTATTTTTTCAACTCGTATTTTCAATGTATCTAACTAAGGCTTTACTCAAATTTCAAGCGAGAGTACTCGTTGGATGAAAATTTGAATTCCTAATCCAAGGAGTACCCATGTTGCATACTTTTGATAGACCTTGCTACACGAAAAATTAGAAATACATGAAAAAATGTGATTGCAATCACATTTTTCATGTAATTCTCATTTTTCGTTCAGTAGGGTACATCTAAAGTATGCAACATGGATACTCATTGGATGGGGAATTAGATTTTTCATTCAACGAGTAATCCTTCTCGAAATTTGAGTAAAACCTTAGGGAGATAACTTGAAAATATGAGTTGAAAAAATAGTATTTTCTTTTTTTCCTCTAAAATTTGATGATGTAATCTTATCTTATTTTATTATTTCCACTATTATTTTATCATTTCCTTAGGAGGTACAATTTAGACCTCAAAATTCCCCTAATGTCATTTGCAACTACTCAAGCAGATTAGGCTCATGTCCAGTCCGAAGCCGACAGGGCTAACAGGTTCATTGAGCGCATTCAACACATCTGCCAGTAGGTCCACGATATATTGGATAGAGCCAATGCTAAGTACAAGTAGTGCCATGATCAACATTTGGTGTTGCACAAGTTCCAGGTGGGCGACAAAGTTTGGCTACATTTGTAGAAGGAGCGCCTCGCTAGACCCCACCGCAAGCTTTGCTCGCTCTGATATGGGTCATACACCATCACCAAGGTTGTAGGGGACAATTCCTTCAAGCTTAACATTCCATTGTTCCTTGGTATGCACCTAGTGTTCAATGTAGACTGCCTTCGACCATACTTTCCACCATTGTGGGACACATCCAACGTTGCAGAACAACTCACACCAACAGAGCTAAACCCAGATTGCATGGAATAGACCAAAACTGATGGGATCATGGACACACATATCAAGAACACTTGCCAATAAAAGATCCAACTATATCATGTTATCAAAGATGGCTAAGTACTTGACCAATGCACGTGTCTCACCAGGGACCAAGTTCAGCAGAATTTTCCCCATCTCATGGAGGCACTCAATGCAATGGGGACCATTGCTTCCTAAGTGGGAAGGAATGATCCAGGTGGATATTGGTGGCCACTCGCCTATTCCACTTGGACCCCCAATATTGTCTCTTTCATTTTTTCGATTTCCTTAATTGTATCTCAATTTACTTTTTTTGGTATTTTTTCAGGTCCCAAACTTCCAAAGTAGTTTTGAGGCCCTAAATGAAATTTTTAGATAAATCGGAGAGACCGAAAAAAAATCCCAAATCACAATGTGGTTTTTTCAGCCTCCTATTCAAGATCTTCGAAATAAGGTATTATGATAGCTAAATGGAGATTGTATGCCAAAGTTATGACCACGGGAAGTTGATGTACCAATTTACCCAAATTGGGCCCACAATTTTGGTGCTTCATCTCCTAGGGTTAGGTTTTTGGATGTTTAGGGTTTTCCATTATTTCTCAATAATAAATATGCCTTTGAGCCTCAATGTAAGATATTTCAGAGGCATATAGCCACCACATCTCTTCTCAGATATAAGCTACCATCGCCCGAGCTAGTTTATTTCCATTCTATTTGTAAGCATCTTTCAGTATTATGATATTAATGAAATGAAATGTTATTTCTGTTGCATTTATGTATTTATGGTTATATGTGTAATTTGTTGCATTCTTGTTTAAGTTCGAATCAGTGGTATCATAACAACCTACTCTTTCTTTGTTTTTCTTTGCATGTCCCCAATGAGGTCGGGGTATAAGGAGTTAGGGCTCGATTTGGTTGAACCTTTCCAAGACCAACCTTGCAAACCCCGACGACCTCCAATGGTGAAAGAAAAGAAAGGCGAGGGGGCAGAAGACCCTTTCAAAATATTTCTCGAGGAATCCCTTGAGCAACAGAGGAATGTGATGATGGATAACTTTGCCCAGATCCTTCGACGGCTACCCACAACCGACGCATCTTCATCCAGTAGCCACTTTGGAGGCACCAATCCCTTTAAGGTAACTTTGATATTCCTGTATTTGAGGGCTAGATAGATGCAGACACTATAGATAAATGGTTGAATTTATTGGAAGGATATTTTTCAGTTCATGACTTTTCCAATCGGGAAAATATTACTTTTTCACTTCTCAAAGCCACCCACATGTAAAGGACTGGTGGGAAAACTACTGTGAACAAACGAAAGAGAAGGAATCCTCATTTTTTTCAGCCGTACCCACTTAATGGCATCTTTCCAAGACGCCATCAAGGAACAATATCACCCTGTCGGGGGATATGAATATAAATACTTAAAGTAGACAACGCTACGACAGGGAAGGGGCCAAGATGTGTCAAAGTTCACAAATGTTTTCCATACCCTCTGTACGAAGTTCGGTATCAAGGATTCTTTACGGCATTTCATTCTCAAGTACTGAGGTTGTCTACAAAACTACATCTAGGATGAGATGGAGTTCCTGGACATCTCCTCACTCGACACAACATACTGATATGTTTTCAAGATTGAGTAGAAGTTTAAACAGAAGAAGCGAGTCTTTGGATCTTTGATTCTGAAGCAAGGAAAAGGCGCCCCCAAACCACAAAGCAAAGGCTAAAGCTAAGGTGGGGTGACCTAGGACAACCCACTGAAGCTGCAAGCAAAGAACAGCACCACGAAGACAAACAAGGACACGGGAAAATGGTGTGAGTTCCATAAGAGCTCCACCCACAACACGAGTGTCGGGCCAAGTAGTCACTGAAGGTCGACCGAAGGTTTTTGAATCAAACTCATGTTCCAACAATGAGTCAGAACCTAACAAGGGGAATGAAAAGGGAAAACATATCATTGATGTGGAGCCCAGTGCCACCATAGCCACCACCAAGATCCAGAAGAATGAACCTTAAGATCTAGATGAGGGTCAATGCCTCTTCCACTCACAGATGTGGGTGAAAGGTTATCTGTTGCATTTCATTGTCGACAACAAGAGTCAAAATAACCTCATTTCAGCAGAGTTCGTGATGCAGTTGGGCCTACCAATGACAACACATCTGCAGTCATACACCATCAGGTGGCTTTACCAAGGACAAGATCTCCACGTCAGCCAGTAGTGTCACCTTCCCTACAGCATCAAACCCTTCACGGATGAGGTAATTTGTGATGTTTCTCCTCTTGAATTTTTTGATGTATTATTAGGAAAACCATAGGTGTGGAAGCGGCATGTTGTATATGAGTCTAGACCTCATTTTTTGATTATTACTTTGGGTAATAATTTGTACAGGATACCAGAGGTAGCCCCACCTATTGCCATCTCTTTGATCACTACTTTCCAGTACTAGGAAATTTGTTTTCCTTATGATTTTCCCTCACAGCAAAAATAAGTTTGTGGCCACAACTTCAAGATAGGGATCCTCTGCACAGAAGCAGCAAATGGACAAGGTCGTGGAGTAGAGAGACATTTTCTCCTCACCTACAGGGGTGCCTCTACACTGTCAGGTCAAGAACTCCATCGATCTGACCCCATGCGTGTCGCTACCCAATGGAATTATCTATCGATGCTATGTTCTAGAGAACGATGTGATCAAGAGGTAGATTCAGGAGTTGTTGTAGGAAGGGAAAATCAGGTGAAGCTCATCACCCTGGGGGAGCCCGATTGTATTGGTACAGAAGAAGGGTGGGACCTGGAGACTCTGTATTGATTATCGGGTGTTGAACAAGATCATTGTCTAGAATAGGTACACAATCCCACAGATTGATGATCTTTTGGACCAGCTCAAGGGAGCCAAATATTTCAGCACAATTGACTTGAAGTCGAGTTATCACAAGTTCCTATCGAATCCTTTGATGTGTGGAAGATTGCCTTCAAATTTAGGGAGGGCCTTTTTGAACGGTTGGTCATGTCTTTCAGGTTGACGAATGCCACTGCAACCTTCATTAGATTGATGGAAAACATATTTTCACCCTTCACCAATGCATTTTTGGTGGTGCATTTAGATGACATCTTGATCTTTAGCTAGAGTTGGGAAAAGCACATCTGCCATATTGGACAAGTCCTTCAAACCCTGCAACAACACAAGTTGTGTGAAAATTTTGAGAAATGCACTTTTGGCATGACCCAGGTTCAATATATGTGGTACATCATTGATGAGAAGGGTGTCCATGTGGATCCAGCCAGATACAATTCATTTGGGATTGGCTAGCCCCAATCACTTTAATAGAGCTCCGCAGATTTCTGGGTCTTGCCAATTTCTACCACAGGTTCATGTTGGGGTTCTCTCATATCACTTTCCTTTAAGTCAAGTTACCAAGGGCAGAGCGAAAGAAAAAAAAATTTGGTCCAAAACCCAATAGAAGGCATTTTCCAAGTTGAAGAATTGCCTCTACTTTGTACTAGTGCTCACATTACTGAACCTACAACAACCATTTGAGATTGAGACAAATGCCTCTGACTATATTATTGGTGTAGTTCTTACTCAAAAAGGGAATCCAATGGCTTACCACAGTGAGACACTATCAAACACAATCCGAAATTATTCCACTTAAGATAAAGAAATGTATTCCATTGTGCAGGCATGTCATCAACGGAAGCATTAGATTATCGGGAAGGAAATGGTCATCCACACAGACCACTAACCACTGGAGTTCATACAGACACAAGGGAAGTTGCATAATGATCACCATCAGAAATGGTCCGCATACCTGCAACAATTCCAGTTGAACACAAGTATAAGAAGGGCAGCACCAATAATGTTGCAGACTGCCTCAACCAACCTCCAATCATGGCATTGATCACTGTGGTCGAATCTTGTGGGCACGAGAATTCGTGGTGTTCGCATCTTTACGAGAGCGATCCAGAATTTGGCAACACATACCAGACAATCCTGGAAGGTTATAAAGTTCAAAATTTTCACCTCCAAGATGCATTGATATGCCACCTGGGACACATCTATGTTCCTTCAAGCAAGCGTGCAATGATGATTTGGTAGGCACACTGCAATCGAGTGGTTGGACATTTTAGAGTAGATAAAATAGTGGCAGTACTACAAAAGTATTTTTATTATTTGAACTTTCATCAGTATGTTGGGAGGTACATTAAATCCTACACTGCCTGCAACATTACGAAACTAGCCATCGAGCATAAAGGCCTATATACTCGTCTTCCTACTCCTAGTCGACCTTGGGAATCCATCTCCATGGATTAAATGTCAAGCCTTCCTTTTACTAAGCATAGCAATGAATATGTTTTCGTGGTTGTGGACAGATTCTCTAAAATGGCCATTATGGCGGCCTGCAAGAAGAGTTACAAAGCAGAGGACACTGCTAAGCCCTTCTTTGAGAAAGTGTGGGTACACTTTGGGATCCCACAATCCATTTTCTCTAATCAGGACATCAAATTACTGTGTCCATTCTGGTC
The DNA here is from genome assembly GCA_000404065.3 of Pinus taeda. NCBI lineage: Eukaryota > Viridiplantae > Streptophyta > Pinopsida > Pinales > Pinaceae > Pinus > Pinus taeda. The sequence goes on from APFE030851791.1 coordinate 186,194, forward strand.
AAGTCTCTGGTCGATGTTGGATACCAAACTCACTAAGTCCATGGCTCTCCATCCCCAAATTTATGGCCAAACAGAAGTCGTCAACAATATGATCGTACACATTCTTTGCATGTACAACTCGAAGCATCCATGCACACGGGATGAAAGCATCCCCTATGTCCAACGCAGCTACAACAAAGCTCTCCACAGCTCAATGGGCACAACCCCTTTCAGGTAGGGCTAGGATTTCAGCCATTATGTCCCATTGATGTGGCCATACCATTTGCAGCTACTCAAGCAGATTTAGCTCATTTCCAATTTGAAGCCAACTGGGTTAAAAAATTCATTGAGTGTATTCAACACATCCGACAATAGATCCATTATATATTGGACATAGCCAATGCTAAATACAAGCAGTGCCATGATCAACATCAAGTGTCGCACAAGTTCCAAGTGTGCAACAAAGTTTGGCCACATTTGCAAAAGGAGTGCCTTGTTGGACCCCACTATAAGCTTCACCCGCTCCAATATGGGCCATACACTATCACTGAGGTTGTAGGGAACAATGCCTTTGAGCTTAAAATTCCACCATTCCTTAGTCTGCACCAAAAATTAATGTAGACCACCTTCATTCATACTTTCCAACATTGTTGGATACATCCAACATCGATGAACAACTTACACCAACAGAGCTAAACCCAGACTGCATGCAACAGGCCACAACTGATCGGATCATGGACACATAGATAAATAACACTCACCAGTAGAAGATCCAAATCTATTGGGTTGTCAAAGTTGGCCAACTCCTTCAACAAGGGAAGTGACTCACTAGGGACCAAGTTCAGCAGAAGTTTCCCCATCTCATGGAGGCATGCAATGCAATGGGGACCATTGCTTCCTAAGGGGGAGGAATGATCTAGGTGGATATTTTTGGCCACCCTCCTATTCCACTTGGACCCCCACCACAGTCTTTTTCATTTTTTCGGTTTCCTTATTTGTAGCACAATTTACTATTTTTGGAAGTTTTTCGAGTCCTGAACTTCCGAAGCCATTTTGAGGCCTTAAATGACTTTTTGATGGAAAATGGAGAGACTAACATATGATCAAATTGGTTAACCTATTTTTTTTTAGCCTCCTCTTTGAGATCTTCGAAACGAGGTATTATTGTAGCCAAACGGAGATCGTACGCAAAGTTACCACTCCAAGAAGTTGATGTACCAATTTACCCAAACGGGGCCCACAATTTTGGTGCTTCATCCCCTATGGTTAGGTTTTTGGATGTTTAGGGTTTTCCATTGTTTCTCAATAATAAATAGACTTTTGAACCTCATTGTAACAAATGTCAAAGGCATGTAGCCACCACATCTCTTCTCAGAGATAAGCTACCATCGTCTGAGCTAGTTTATTTCCATTCTGTTTGTAAGCATATTTCAATGTTTTGATATTAATGAAATGAAGTGTTATTGCTACTGCACTTCTGTATTTATGGTTTTATGTGTAATTTTTTGCATTCCTGTTGAAGTTCGTATCAATTTCGTGGAAACAATATAACACACACCCAACAAGATAAGCTTCCCCTAAACATCAATGAGGTATGGATTTGGTTTTGGTACACTACAGTTCCTATGACTCTCCCTACAGATAATTTGGGCAACAAGGAGATGATTATTCTCTTGGTATAGCAGATACATTGAGGATTTTGAGGGCAAAGATCAAAAGTTACAAAGAAGACAATGAAAGGTTGGTTGAGGCTCAGGAAAGACTTGCAAAGGCTCAGGAAAAGTAGGTAGAAGTCAATGGAGCAATTTTTCAGAGCTTGTCAGAATTGCAGAGGCAAGGACAACTAAGGATCAGTCAAGAGCAGGATGGGAAAACTAATTAATCCTATGGTAGCAGGTCTTGGTCCGGATACAGGTTGGATAGAGGGGATACGGTTAGAAGTGGAAGATCACTGGATACACCTGATAGGAGGACTAGTATGTATGGGCATCATTCATGTTCCTCATCCAGGCATTATAATCACAGCCATCACCATCATCCTCCTTATAGGAGGAGTGATAACTTGACTGAGGATTTCAATAAATTCAATCCTCCTACATTTGATGGAGAGATTAAGCAATCAGAAGATGTGGAAGCATGGTTTCTTGGGATGGAGAAATTATTCAGATCGCATAGCTACTCAGATAATATGAAAGCTAAGATAGCCACCTTTCGTCTCAAACAGAAAGCAGATATTTTGTGGGAAGATGTGAATAATGTAAATGGTATTCAAGAAGAAGAGATTATTTGGGATCAGTTTGAGAGACTCTTCAAGAAGAATTACCTATCATATAGGTACTATGGTGACAGAGCTAAGGAGTTTTATGAGATGCATATGGGTTCTATGACAGATGATGAGTACACTAGTAGGTTCTTGGAGTTGTTGAGATATGTGCTTTACCTCAAGGATGAGAAGGCTAAGATCCAAAGATTCATCGGTGGGTTTCCAATAACATATAGAGACCATATTGAGTTTGATGAGACTATATCATTGGAAGAGGCCATCGGGACATTGAAGCATTGTTATAAGTAGTCAAAACACAAAGCCGAGCCTAAGCGTGATTTGAAGGGAAATGATAAAGTTAAAGGGATGTGGCAACTGAAGCGGGGAAGACCACATGATGCAGATGAGAAAGAAATTGTTTTTTCTTACAAGAAGTTCAATGCAATTGAGAAGGGACATGGGTAGCAACCCGAAGAGTAGCAGAACGGAGGTGATGGTAGGGGGTCGTTATAGTGTTGGATATTTGGAAAAGATCATCACAAGAAGGATTGTCCATTCTACCAAGGTGGTAGGCCTTAGATCTATATTTCTCAGGAGGTGTAGTCAGTTGGGGATATTGGTGATAGCATTAATCAGATTTATGCAGTTGTGGATAACAGGTAGGCGGATCATCGGGAATCCATTATTGAGATGGAAGGTAAGCTCTGTGGTCAATTTGTTTCTATTTTAATTCACCCCAAATCTAATTATAGTTATGTTGGCCCTGACCTGGTGGATAAGTGTGGATTGAGAAAAGAAGTGCATGTGGAATCTTGGTTATTGTGGTTGGCTATAGGTACTAAGAAGAGAGTTCATCACTCGGTAATATCTTGTGCATTTTAGCCGAATGGTATGCCTATAGTAAAACATATGAATATACTTCCACTAGGATCATATAGTATGTTTTTCGGTATGGATTGGTTTTACCTTCACAAGACCAAAGCAGATTGTTATTACAAGGCCATTAGGTGCCTCGATGATAATGGGAAAATAAAATATTGCAGGGGAAGAAGAATCCTACATCATTGAGGATGGTCACAGCTATGTAGGCTAAGTGTAGTTGTAGGAAAGGGTGTGTGATATTTCCAGTTCATATTTCTAGTGACAAGGGTAAGGATGTTGAGGATGCAGAAATATTCAAGAGGTACCATGTATTGCAACAGTTTCAAGATGTGTTTCAATCAGATATTCAAGAGTTTCCTCCCCATAAGAAGTGTACTTTTCTATTGAATTGGTACCATGGGTAGCACCATCATGAAAGACACCTTACTAGATGAGCACACCAGAGTTAGTAGAGTTGAAGTTGCAGCTGAAGGAAATGTTGGATACGGGATATATTGGGCCAATTGTATCACCTTGGGGTGCACCAATATTGTTCGTGAAGAAGAAGGATGGTACTTTCAGGTTGTGCATTTATTATAGGGATTCGAACAAGGTGATGATCAAGAACAGGTATCCATTTTTGAGGATTGATGACTTGTTTGATCACTTGAAGGGAGAAGTAGTGTTCTTGAAGATTGATTTAAGATCAGGATACCATCAAGTATGCATCAAAGAAGAGGACATACACAAGACTAATTTCAAGACCAAATATGGTAATTATGATTTTGTTGTAGTTCCATTCGGTTTGGCTAATTCTCCAACTACTTTTATGTGCTTGATGAATAGTGTGTTGCGTCCTTATTTGGATAATTTTGTTATTGTATTCATTGATGACATCTTGATATATTCTAAGAATGATTAAGAGAATGTCAAACACTTAGCAACAATATTGAGATTGCTAAGAGAGAATCACTTGTATGTCAAGCTTAGCAAGTGCAGTTTCTTTAAAACAGAGGTACATTACTTGGGACATGTTGTTTCCAAGGAAAAAATAGCAGTAGATCCATAAAAGATAGTGGCTATCATGGAGTGGGAAGCTCCTAGAAATGTGGATGAATTTAGATCATTCATGGGTTAGCAGGTTACTACAGGAGGTTCATCGAGAACTTCTCATGTATTGCATATCCTATTACATCATTGCAAAGAAAAGTTGAGAAATTTGAATGGAGAGAGGAATGTGCAACTAGTTTTGAGTAGTTGAAGAAGTTATTGACAAACGCTCTATTTCTTAAGATTGTAAATCTAGATAAAGAGTTTGTAGTGTGTACATATTCCTACAAGAGAGGACTTGGTGGAGTCTTGAGGCAGGAGGGACAGGTGGTGTGCTATGAGTCCAGGAAACTGAATGAGCATGAGCATAACTATGTGACTCGTGATCTTGAGTTGGTAGCTATTATTCATGCCTTGAATTTGTGGATGCATTGTCTTCTTGGCAGGAGGTTTGTATTGATGAGAGATCACAGTGGGTTGAGATATTTGTTTGACCAAATAAATATGAATTTCAAACACACTATATGGTTGATCACGATCACTAAGCTTGAATTTGAGATTAGATACATTAAGGGAAAGGAGAATAGGGTTGCAAATGCTCTTAGTAAGAGTGTGCAGATGAATCATGTTGTAGCAGTGAGATCGTATGGGACGTATTTATAAGCTCGAATACAGGTAGGACAACATGATGATAGGTACAGGGAGTTTAGGTACAATTTACAGTAGCAGGGTACAAATGATCAGGATGTGGACTATCATCTAACGGCATATGGCTTGGTGATATTTAGGGACAGGATCTATGTACTAGATGACATTGGAATCAAGAATCTTATCTTGAGGGAGTTTAATGTCAATTTGTATTCAAGTTGCCTAGGATATCCGAAGATGTTGACAGCAGTGAAGAAGTTATACTATTGGTCAAATATGAAGAAGGAAGTGGCAGAGTTTGTGCCTATATTTTTAGACTGTCAGCGGATGAAAGAAAAGTGTAAGCATCCAGATGGGTTGCTTCGGCCTATTTTGATTCCATAATGGAAATGGGAGGTCATTTCCATGGACTTCATTATAGGTCTTCTGAGGAATCAAAGAAACATGATTACAACATGGTTGTGGTCGACAAGTTGAGTAAGGTAGCTCACTTCATTCCAATGAAGACTATTTATTCATATGGTGATTTGGCATAGGTCTTCATAAGGGAGATCATGAGGTTGCATGGTGTTTTGAAGAATATTATGTCAGATAGAGATGCTGATTTCACTTCCAAGTTTTTGAAGGAGTAGTTTGCAAGTTTTGGGGACAGAGTTGGCCTTCACTATAACTTATCATTTGTAGACAAATGGAAAGAAAGAGAGGGTTAACAATATTCTGGAGGATATGTTGAGGATGTATGTCATGCACGAGCAAGGGAGATGGTAGCAATACCTTCCATTGGTTGAGTTCGCTTACAACAATGGTTAACAAGAGTCACTGAGAATGATTCCATATGAGGCACTATATGGGTGGAGTTGTAATACTCCCATCAGCTGGAGTGATCTAGTGAATAGGGTACTTATAAGGTTGGACATGTTGGCAGACATGGAACGGGAAATGCATGTTATAAAGAAGAATATGAAGGAAGCATAAGATAGGAATAAGAGTTATGCAAACCCACATAGGAATTTATGGAGTTTCAGGTTGGGGAGCATGTATACTTGCACATCAAACCTAAGAAGATATCCTTGAGGATTGGGTAATGTTCCAAGTTGGAACCACATTATTGTCGACCTTTCGAGATCCTTAAGAGGATTTGACTAGTGGCTTACAAACTTTCACTGCCTCTAATAGTGAAATTCCCTAATGTTTTCCATGTTTCATTGCTTCAACGATATGTAAAGGATGTTGATAATGTTATTGACTGGTTTATATTGTAGTTGGAACCAGAAGGAGAATTCCAATTGGAACCACAATGCATATTGTAGTAGAAACAATTCATACTCTAGAATAGAGAAATCAAGCAAGTTAAAGTGCAGTGGAAGCACTTTAGGCCCAATGAAGCTACATTGGAGATCATTGATCAGATTTGGGATATGTATCCTTCATTGTTTGTTGATGGAGGCAAATGAATTTTTGGTATTTGTACATATTTATGTATGGTTGCTATTGTAAATACCACATTGAGCTATGTTATAAAGCTCCAATAAGTAGTATGGTTGTCATGTTGTCATGCTTGCCATGATGTTTTTTCTTTTCAGCAGGTTGTTCATTGTAAATATTATATTAAGATAAGTTATAAAGCTCCATGGGTAGTATGTTTTTATTTTGTAGTTTTGTTGGTTGTAGGTGTCATAGAACACTGAGGAAGTGGGTGTTCCCCTAAGGGAGAGAGGTCTGTTACAACCCCGAGTCAAAAGTTCATTTAATAAAGTTAATAAAGGAAAAATAAGACCAAGGTCATGGGACACTTATTCCAAGCTAAATGTTGGGGAAAATATCCTAGTGGGCATCACTTGTTATGAATTATGGCTAAGGGAATATTGGAAAAGGCAATGGAAAAGGATTGAAAAGGCAAAAAGGAATTTTTGGCACTTTATTTTATGAAAATAAAATAAATTAGGAGAAAACGGAGGTGAAAGGTCACAGGTTTCATGTGAGGAGGAAATTTAAGGAAAATTAATGGAAAATGAAGAAATTAGAGTCATAAAGAATAAAAGGACATTAGAGCATCAGTTTGTAGCCTTTTGTTATTTCAATTTCAGAATTGGCTTCATAGACAAGCACAGAACCAGGAGGATAAGGAAAGAAAGCAATTAAAGCAAGGATAAGGAAAGTAAAGGAAACTAAGGATCAAGTAAGGAAATTTTTGATCAAGCAGCTTCAACAAGAATACTTGTAGGTAACAGGTTGCCTGGGTGATTTCTTTTCTGGTTTCAGCATGCATGGCATATGCATGTGTGTATTTGGTTTCTTTGTTGTCGGTGGCATAGATTTTTCCGAGTTTTGACAGTGTTTTATCCTTGCCTTTCCATTTCTAGATAACTATGGCGTGATGGGATTCACTATCGGTTGAGCTTTGGATTGTCATAAGGTTTTGGATCTTAGTGAGGTGGTCTCCAGAAAATCCCAAGGGTTGGGGGTGGAGATGGTTTTCTCTAGGAATCCCTCAATAGGTGGGTGGGGATAGGAAAATTCCTCAAGGGATATTGAAGGAATTATGAGGCATCCAAGCTCGGTTTGTTTTTGTGATCTCAGGATTGGTTTAGGTGAGATCTCGGTATGGTGAGGGTGGAGGTGGTTTAACATCTGTATTCCCTTGGTTTTTTATGGATTGGTTTATCCCACGAGATCCCACATTCATGGTTGGAATATGGCACAGGAGTGATTGGCTAAAAGAAAGATTTGGTTTAGCCCAATCTATGGTTGGGTGGTACATGGAAGTCCCTAACTTAGTTGGATTTTTCATATGGTTAATAAGATCTAAGTTTCTATTGTCTTTGATGATTCATTATACTTGTTGTTATGTATGGCACAGGAGTGATTGGCTAAAAGAAAGATTTGGTTTAGCCCAATCTATGGTTGGGTGGTACATGGAAGTCCCTAACTTAGTTGGATTTTTCATATGGTTAATAAGAGCTAAGTTTCTCTTGTCTTTGATGATTAATTATACTTGTTATTATGTGGCTTTAATGGTTGTTATATCATTGTTATATATCTGGTTATATTTTAGTTATAAGCATGGTTATATGACAGATTTATGTATGGATCTTATCATACTTCCATTAATGAATTTTTGGTTAATGAATGCATGATTAATTTTGTGTTATGATAGCTATTGTGAGAAGGAATTTGTCCTTCTTATTTAACCTCAGATAAGTTTCAGATCCCTATGTTCAAATTTGCATTCATGACCTATAGGTCGCATCTTTACCATGTGTTTGATGGAATGTTAGTCCTAGTTGGGAGGGGTTAGGTCAAGTACTGGTTCAATTTTTGGTTTGGAGTCTTTGTTTCCGTGTCATTCATCATTTCTAGAAGTTTCATTGAGTTCTGGGCAGAGGCCTGAGTCCTAGCCTTGAAAAAGTTGCTCAAAATTCAGGGTTACTCACATAGAACTGACTGGAAAAGTCCACAGTCACTGGAAGGCAAGCCTATGAGAGTGACTAGAGGCTTACAATCGCTTGGTGCCTTGGAAATAGAGCAACTAAGGCTCTAGGTCAGTGAAAAAATGTGTTAACTTAGGGGTGGACACCTAGAGGGTTTAGGTTGCTCCTTGAGGTCTTATAGCACCTAGGGAAAGTCAGTAAGGTCATAAGTTATTGACTCCATTTCCTTAATGTCATATAGTAAGTTGAGTCTTATTATAGTGACCCTTATAGCACCTAGGGAAAGTCAGTAAGGTCATAAGTTACCGACTCCATTTCCTTAAGGTCATATAGTAAGTTAAGTCTTATTATAGTGACCCTTAGCTCATGTTTACTTCAGTAAAACCAGTGAAAGCAAGTAAAGGTGGGAGGAGGTGCTTACAATTTAAATAGTAGAAAAAATATTACGTGAACACAGGGGTCTTAAAAATGCAATTGAAATATTAATTCTCCAACTTTGAAAAATAATAAAAAATATAATTTTTCATAGAAAAAAAAAAGTTTTAATATGCATACCCTATTTCTCCCCGTGTCGTTCATGCTTATATATATATATATATATATTATAATATATATATATATATATATATATATAAATATTATATATATATATATTATATATTATATATATATATATATATATTATATATTATATATATATATATATATAGATAGATATACACACACACACACATACACGTTTTAGATTAATGTGTGTTGTGTGTAGAGAGAGAGAGAAACCACAACACACCACATACTGTTAAGATGTGTGAAAATTTGCAAGGACAAGCATTTCATTTAATGGAAAATTGATAGATTATACGACACATAATTTTTTAATTAAAAATATCATTAGGACAACAACATAATTCTCCACAAAAAAAAAAATTTACTCCGACTCAAAATTCACAACGCTTATATGAATTTTGGGGGCTTAAATTCTATAAAAGAGTAAAATTTTGAAATTTAATCACTACATTTGGCCCAAAATTGTAACCCATCTTCATGCATTCACCTTGTGAGAGATGGTTTTACCAGTCCATATATCATGTGGAGTCTTATCATCCAATGTTCGTGACGGTGATATTTTAACCAAGTAACATGCAATATCTAATGGTTCTGCCTAGAATTCTTGTCTTAACCCAAGAACATTGAGCATGCTCCTTGCTTTTTTAATCAATTTCATATTCATCCTTTCCAAAACTCCATTATAAATAGGTTTTTATGGGGTATTATTTTGTCATGTTATACCATACTTTTTTCATAACTCTTCAAATTCCTTCTCGTAGAAATATCCATCATTATCCTTCCTCAAGACCTTTATTTTGTTCTCTTCTTGATTCTCCACTAGAGCCTTAAATTATTTAAATATGTTAAAAAAATCATATTTCTTCCCAAGGAAATATATCCATGTATTCCATGAGAAATCATATATAAATGAGATGTAGTACACAGATTTACCTAGGAACCATTATAGGTCCAAGCACAACATTGTGCACTAGTTGTAGTATTATTTCTACCCTCTTAGCACCACTAGATAATCTCACCTAATTTTGCTTCAGATATAAGAAATGTTCACATAAATTAAAATTTAGGGAGAAATTAGATATACCTTCTACCATACCATTTCAATGTAGTACTAAAGGACCTTCTCTCTGATGTATCCCAGTCTTTGATGCCACAACATAGTCTTTTCTCCTGAACCTACAAGATTTTTTCTTTCTTCTTCTCCACTCTAAAAAGAAATGGAACTATTTCACCTAGAACTAATAGTGCTTCCCAACATCTTATAAATATTTCTAATCCAAACTCCCCTTAGCAATACCATTGCTCCTTGAACCATCCCGTAGGTATCCTTTTCAAACATTTTTTTTACACCTCCTTCACTCATCTTTCTTACGTAAATCAAATTTTGGCTAATCCTAGGATGTGAAAAACACTAGGGAGTGTCCTAATCCTTCCATCCATGAGCTTAAAATTTACTTTTCTTCATCCTATGATTTTAGCTCTTGAGTAATCTCCTAAGAAAACATCACCACCAAATATTTCATACTTGCAAAACCATTTCTTATGAGGAGTCATATGAAAATATGTGCCTGAGTCGATCAACCAAACCTCATGATCTACCTATGTACTTGAAGAAGGAAAGTATGCATCCCATCTTTCATCTAAGGAGGATTTTTCTTTTACAGAAGGAGCATCTTTAGATCCCTTCCTTTTCCCTTACAATTTTTGCTTTATATACTTTCTTGAAATGCCCTTCTTTTACACATCTCTAGCCTACATTTACGAAGTTTCTTGGAGATTTTGATCTTCCTCTAGATTTAGATCTTCCACTTGAGGACTTATTTCTATTTATTTTCTGAGAGCATCCTCTTACAGACAAGGAATCTACATTCTAGTTCTCTATATCTTTCAATCGCATCTCCTCTAAAAACAAGGATGAGACTATTTCATAAAGTTTTAAGGTAGTTGCATTACTACCTATGGTAACAATCAAACTATACCATGAGTCGGGTAGATAAAATAATATACTAACACACTCATCCTTATTTTAAATCTTAATATCAACAGATAACAATTGACTCACCATAGTATTGACGGTATTCAGATGCTTTATCACCAAGGCTCCATCCTTCATCCTCTGGTTATACAACTTTTTCCATAGGAACAATTTATTCACCAGGGACTTAGACTTGATACAAAGCCCCTAAATTGTAACACAAATCCTTTGTTGTTTCTTCCCTTGACACATTTATTAATACTGATTCTAAGAGACATAATCATATTATTCTCTTTTCATTTCGATCCAACTTTGTCCAATCTTCTATTGACATCCCAATCGTTGTAGTCCCTATATCCATGACAGTCCACTAATCTTTATCCACCAACTAGTATTCCACTTTGAGCTTCCACAACTCAAAACTTTTCCCATTAAATTTCTCCATGTCTATTTTTGAACTGTTTGCAATTTCTTTTCACCACAAAAATCACTCTCGCAAATCTCCACTCGTAATTGGGTCTACCATAGTTTTAAGCCAAACCCCTTGGCCATAAAGGAATCCCCTTGCAGCCAAAAATGCTTTGATACAAGATGTAGGTTTTAATTATTTATAATTAATCATTGAAAATATACTATTAGTAAACAAAAAAGATATAGTAGCAAACACACACATTTACACAAAGATTTTATCCTGGAAACCCAAACTCGAGAAAACCAACAATTTGTTTTTCATATGTTTTCTATACAGTATATTACGATACAATATACATCTCATGGCATATGAACCACCAATCAAAGAACAATTCCATAACAAAAACTACAATACCATGGGAAAATCCACCATACACCACAAAATTGCTTTCAACAAAACCATGGGCCAAAAAACGCCAAAACCAAACACAAAAAACTGCCCAATTTTTTTTGCTTTGGGCACTGCCCCAAACCCTTTGCAGTGGGGATCCTATTCCCCAAGTAGAGAGGGTTGAAAAGCCGCCGCTTGAACCCCCCTTTCTTTGTAATGCATATAAGTCATGCAAAGAATATAACACACACCTAACATTCTTGTAGTTCAATTGTTCTTATTTATTTGGATATCTCCTTGCACACAATTTTGGACATCCTTATTGACATGTTTCAAACATCATCTCTCTAAAAAAAATAATTTTATTAAT
>APFE030851791.1:198259-205759 GCA_000404065.3 Pinus taeda
TTCTAATTTGGTGTTTTTATTTTTTTAACTTCACTAGGAAAATATGTTGAGTAATAATACTTTCTGAATTTATGTTTTTTTCCATTACACATTTTTTCTATTAGAAACACTTGTTGTATATTAAATATAACTTGGTTCTTAGATTCATTTGATTTATTTTATCATTGTAACAAAAAACAATGTATTTCCATTCTATCCCTCGCAATATAATTATAAAATATTTTTCCATGTCATTAACGTCCAACACTCCTCTAGATGAATTGAGTACCAATTTATCATGGGATGAAATCATGGATTAAATGAATGATGAGAGCCTTGTCAACAATATTAAGTTAGTTCATCTTATGTGACTTTTCTAACAATAACTTGAAAATAAACATGAGCTTAGGTTTTTGTTAGCAGGCTCCTAGGGTTTGCTGCAACATGGCTCTGCTAATAGTATGGCTAGCAGACCATGTCAGAGTCTTGTCAACACTTATTTTGAAGAAGGAAGACAAGTGGTTCGAGGTTACTTTCAACACCGTTTGCAGGAGGAAGCGATTTCAGGTTGCAGAAAAGAACAATTACCCTTTTGTTACTTTCATTGTGAAAAAAAGGCTCAGCAGATCGGGGACGGTATCAGACAGTTGGGAGAAGTTGGTGGAGTAAATAGTTTTACACAAGAGGGGAAATGGTCAGACCTAAAGAATTTGTCAACCTGGAACCTAAGTTGGAAGACATCTTGATGGTTTGGGGACTTGAACCTACTCCGCAAAACCTAGATAAGGTTGGGCTACTAGCTAGATCCCCAACTGTCAAAATGGTTTACACTGGGTAGGAGTTGTAGGCAGAAAGTGGATTTGGTTTCTACACTAATGGTAAGGTTAATTTAGAAAGGGAATATTTATGGGAAATAGTCAAATATCAACAGGAATGTCAGGTATTTCCAGAAAAACCCTTAGAACAATCTCTCTGGGTAGCGAAAATCTCGGTAAGCTCCTCAAACCCCCTGGAATTTTCTACAATTACTCCTCGGGATTTTGGGTTTACGAGTGGTTTAGAGGACATAGTCAAGAGTTGTGGTTTTTGGGGTAGTGAGGGATTAAAGAATTATTTTGCTGGTGCTCTGAGTTTAAAGTACAAGGGTGTGGTCTACAGATTCGTTAGACCTCTCTCTGTAAAATACGTTTAGAATGAGGCTCCTCATATAAGAGATTCTTGAACGAAAGGCAGTTCAAAGATTTTTTAAGGAGAAGAGAGGTTTTTAGAACTCATTGTGCCAAAAGTCAAAGTGTCACAAGGTTCCTTTGGTGCATTAGGAGATATCCATGAAGGAGACACCAATCAAGCGATCTCGGGAAAGGAAAATAGCCGCCAATAGAGGATTGGCCTTTTGGGGGTTTTGAGGGTTTTCTTTGGACAACCTCCAGAGAAAAAACAAATTTGTAAATGGAACCAGAAGGTTTCAAGGCTAATTTTATTGATCAAAGGTCTGCAGTAAGAAGAACCCTCAAGTGACCATATATAATCTCAAGGGCATCAGGCCCATCCAAATGGTCTAGACAAGGAGAACGCCCAAAGATAAGGATGTGAGAGGAAGAAGGGAAAATGTATCAAGACAAGTCTAGAAAACCCTAACCTAGTCCTCGGGGTTGATATTCAAATTGATAGTGTCATGGCAACATCAGAACTAATCATTGTTGGGAGTGCAAAGGAATATTTTTCACAATAATTTTTATAGTTGAACGGATATCAAAGGCTTGGAAGGAGGATCCATAAAATGAATCTGAGGTTATCAACTTAGCTTGGGGATGCTTCATGGTTTGATTCAGCAAACTAGAAGCTTTATAATGTGTTCTATAGCGAAATTGGTGCTTTGGTTCCTCACCAATTTTGTTCACAAAATGGACTCCCCTATTTGACACAAAACGATAAAAACTCGAGTATGTTCTAGTTTGGGTTCATTTACCATCCCCGCCTCCTCATCTCTAGAGAGAAGACGTTTTTAAGGTGATAGGAAATAAGTTGGGCCTTTTCCTATAAGCATACATGTCTCGTAAGGTTAATAAAGCGAGGATAGTAGCTCGAATCCTGGTAAAACTAGACCTAAGAGGAGGACTGGCTGAGAAAATTAATCTGCATATTCAAAGGTATACGCACTCTCAGTTAATTGATTATGAGGAACTTCCCTTCTAGTGTCATCAACATGGCCATCTAGCTCGGGACTATCCCTTGGGATTTCACAAAAGGAGAAGGCAACAAGGAAATTTAAGAGAGCAAGGGGTTGAAGAAGTCAGCGCAGAAGGGTGAAATCGCATTCAAGGAGTGGGTGAACAGAGGAAGAAATGTCCCATCCCGGTGGAGGTAGAAGCAGATCCTTAACATGATTTTTTGCACCAAGATGCTCTGAGTAATGATCGACGCATGGAAGCATAGGTTGCTCATGAAATCCATGGCACCCTCCCTCAAACTGCGGGTATTATCTTACACTCATTCTCTTCTTTATCCTCTTGTTGTAGTTGTTACATCAACCTCCAAAATTTTGGCCTATACCCAATTTAGGAGCCTTTCTTGATCTTATTTATCATCGTTGCAAACGTTGAAACTCATTTTATTTGTTTTCTTATAATGTTGTGTTCCCTTTTTCAAGTTAGGCAACGTGTCATATTTTGGCATGTTGGTTATCAATTGTGTATGTAAGTTTGTTCTGGTGGTTTCAATAGGTCATGTTTATGTAAATGATTTGTTCTAACCTTATAAGTACTCGTCACAAGGTGTACCTTTAGTGTTGCACTTATCGTAACTAAACATAAAGTTTTTGCATGGAGGGAAATGATTTTTCCGTATGTCATGGATGATCTATTTTGTTGACTTGTAAAAATATTCTAAGTGTGTGATAAAATTCAAATTTTTATCACTGGTTACACTAAGCACACTAATCCCACACTTAGCCATTTTTGAAAAAACTTCTCGGCCAACCAACTCAACCTCATCTGGCCTCCCTGAGTTGTGCACTACGTAGTCTTAGTCCTCTATCTGTGACCTTGTTGCTTGGCACTACACAATGTGCAATTCCTTCCCCTCAAGACTACCTCACTGCGTGGTTTATGTGCCCAAGCCCCAGCCTTGGCCTCCAGAATTGTGTAATCATCTCTCCCAGCCTGGCTTAAAATGTGTACTTCGCAATCACAAGCCTCAAGGTCATTCCCTGAACCCTTGAACTGCACATCTATGCATTAGCCCAACCTCCCTTGACTGTTATAACTGCATAGTATGTTCACCCAGTGTCCACTCATTCAACTTGTCTCACTAGCTCCCAAAGTTACGCAGTTTTGTTCCTCAACCTAGACTAAAATGTGTACTCCGTAGTCTCAAGGCTCAAGGCTTCCCCTTTCCTGCCTAAATTGTGGAACTATGTAGTCACTTATTTCCCATTCCCATTCGGGCACTTGTTCCGAGCTCATTTTATGGATCAAAATGCACCATCTTAGGTTATGAGGTTTCATATTGATGTCATCTCGTCATGAGTGAATTGTAGGAACATGTACCATATCATGTCATGGAAAGATGATGATGAAGGAGAATAAGGAGGAAAGCATGCACAAAGACACCCTTGTATTTGAACTTGCAAATTGATCGATCATGAGAAATCAAAGGGACACTAGTTTGCGATCACTATCCAAGACTTGAGATCACTAAAGATTCCTTATCACCAAGGCATGTGGAGGTGAAAAGAAAAACATCTTCAAGAATAAATTTAACTCTCAGCAGCAACAATAGCAATGTCATTTCATGTTATGAGTAGTCATATGCCACATCATTATTGTGGATCATGTAAATTGTATTCAAAATGTGTTGTAAAGTGGAAGTCCAAAGGACACACATGGAATATGAAGATTCATGTAAGTTGAAAACTCATAGGAATTCAAACAATCATGAGGGTAGTCCAAGAGTCACAAGGAGGATGAAGCATCACCCCTTTGTTATATATACTCCCTCATTGTATGAGCAAAGGACTTTTACCTTGGCTCCACCATCAAAGCATTAGAGATAAGCTAGTTCTTTTGTGGAGCAAGGAGTGGCTCCAACGTTCCACTATTGGAGCTAGTGATGTTCATTGTATACTTGTGTCTTGGAACTTTTACTAATAATATAAGCCTCCAATGCTAGCACACTCTTCATACATGGATTATGAATGTTTGTGAGACTATTATGTGGATGTTTTTACTTCATGTTTGCTTTCACATGTTCTAAGGTAGTTGAACTATTTCGGTTATTTTAGTACTTATTTCATTAAGAATGTGTTGTAATGGTTGTTATTGTTGTCCCATCCTTTTGGACTATTCCATGGGATATTAGGAAGATATTTTTCATTTGTTGCTTGTAATGACCATCGCATCCCTTGTGGACTATTCTGTTGGATGTTAGACGGATCCTTCGATTCATGTGTGTCTCTTCTTGAGTGGTACTATTACCTATCTCTTAGAGGCTTTGTTTTCTCTCTCCCCCCGCAATAGAAGAACCTTGACACACTTACACTTGAACACTCACCATGCACACCCCCCTTGCTTTTCAAAAGTACATTTGCACTCCTCCCTCTTTCTGATAACGAGACCCAAGGAAAATCTTTAAGAATTCAGCAACTGGGCCTTTATTCCATATGGTACTCCTACACCAAACTGTGTGAGGTCTAATTGGGACTCCATATCGGGGATATCCCCTAAATTTTGGTGGGACCAGCACCGTCAACACCACTATTATGCACTCTTTTCTTGATATTGGCTCAAGGATTGGTCCCTCTAGGCCGATAATTTCATACATTTCTCTACCCTGTAGTCTATCAAATGATTTGGACAATATTATAACCTCCATCCTTGTTATAAACTACCGTGGCATCCCTCTCCCCATTCGAAATATTGCTAGTTCCCCTCACCCGCCTCCTTGGTATGTCACTATAACCTTCACCCTAGGGATAATAAGGAGATCTCCAGCGGTCCTGTAGGGCGACTTGGAGATTTTCATGCCCCAACAGGAATCGGGAAATCCAAAGGTAGAAAAATAAACATATCCAAAGCCCAATTAAAAGCCAAATTGGATATATCTAACTAGAAACAAATTTCTTTGGAAGGGGCACTTAGAGTGGCGTAATCCCATGGGGAGGTTTCCAAATGATCATTTTGTCTTTCAATTGTAGAGGGTTTGATAGCACCGGCAAGAAGCTAGGTCTAAAAAAGGCTTATTAAGGAATTTGGCTCGGATGTCCAAATGCTTTAGGAAACCTTGGGTAATGTAGAAATTGTGTTAGCATCACTCACTAAAATGTTGCCAAGATGGTACTTTGTGACCTCTGATGCGAAGGGAAGATCAGGGGGTCTAACTATGGGCTTCAAATCCAATTGTTTCAGGGTCATAAATTCGTAGGGTTCAAAACTTGTCTCGAGTGCATATGTCTACTCCTCTGAATTAGGCATGGATCCCTCTTTTATCATCATTTATGGCTTATGCCAAGATATAGTCTCTTTCTGGAACTCTATCCTGCAAAAATATTTCATGAATGGCTTGAATGTGGTGGTGGGAGGGGATTTCAAATTTTCCTTAGGTATGTCTGAAACATGAGGAGCTCAGGCTCAAGTTGACCCCTTGGCTGATTTCTTCTCAAGAAAATTGATGGATAGTAAGCTGATAGATATAAATCTGATCAAATATAATCCAACATGGAGGAGAAGGTGCACGGGCTTAGTTAGGATCGCCAAGAGGTTGGATTAGTTCTTGATGACCAAAAACTTAATCAACAAAATATCGTTATTTCGACAATGGGTGGGTACGGGTCGAGAATCCAACCACTTCCCAATATTACTTGAACTAAAAGGGAGCATTGGAAAGCCCGGAAACCCACTCAAATTTAATCCCTCTTAGATATAAGAGTAAAGCTACAATGAGTTCGTTAAGGCCTCTTGGAAACCATACAACCTAGATCAGGGACTTTCTATAGCCCGTCAATTTATGGATAACCTCAAAAGAATGAAACAAGCTACTATCATTTTGGTGAAATAAAAGAGGACAAGCGAGGAGGTGGAATTAAAAATCATTGAAGAAGAATTGGAGAGAATGGAAATCCCAGAGGGAGACAAGTATGAATCGGAAGAATCTAGGGAAAGAATAAAGAAACTTGCACTTTCAAAAAGGAAGATATTAAAGGACAAAGAAGAGAAATGGAGACTGAAAAGTAGAGATATATGGTTAACTAGTGGAGATGAAAACTCAAAATTCTTCCAAAATTATGTTATAGGAAGAAAGAATATCAATACTATATGGGAAATATAGAGAGCAGAAGGTAGTACAATAATAAAAAAAAAAAATTTGTTGACGTAGCCTCTCTGGGGAAAGACCATTTCAAAACGTTTTTTAGAGCACCTGAACAAGCAACTATAACAAAACTAATTTAGGTCACCCAATTGTTTCCAAGATTTGCGGAGGAGGAAGACAATGACCAAATTATGTCCCCAATTACAAAAGGGGAGGTGGTAGGTATCATCAAAACTGTGCAGAAGATAAGAGCCTGGGACATGAAGGTTGGAAATTTGATTTCTTCCAACACTTATTTGAGCTTATTGGAGATGATCTACTACGGGTTGTGGAGGAATCTAGGATTAAGGGTCAAATTTAGAAACCCTTCATCTCTACCTTCTTGGCATTCATCCTGAATAACAATGATCCCTAGTCTTTTGAATGATTTATACCAATATATATTTGCAATTGCATATATAAGATAATAGCCAAGATCATTTCTATTCGCCTCAAGCCCATTTTATCAAAGAACATCTCTATGGAACAATTTGGTTTTCTAGATGGATACCAAATTCATGAGGTTGTAGGAGTCACCCAGGAAGCAATGTACAACCTTAAAAGAAGAATAAGAAAAGGTATGATTGAAAAAATAGACATATCTAAGGCATATGACAGAATTAGTTGGATCTATATTCTCTTATTTCTCACCCATATGGGATTTGATATTGTGTTTATCAACTAGATCATGGGGTGTGTTACAAATGTGAGATTTGCAGTGCTGGTAAATGGGGCGGCCTCCCCTTTTTTCCATGCTCATAGGGCCCTCAAACATGGATGCATCTTGTCACCACTTCAGTTCTTATTAGTCGATGAAGGTTTAAGAAAGCTTATTCTGGTAGCAAAACGCTGAGGGGATGTGAAAGGGGTTGAGGTAGCCCCAAATAATTTCATAATGCATCTTTTGTTTGTTGATGATATTCTCTTATTCATTGATGGGTCCAGAAGGGAACTTCAGCAGTTGGAAGAGTATCTCAAAATGTACCTAAAATCTATGGGTATGTGTATAAATGAGAAAAATTCCTCTTTGGTACATGAAGGTTTATCACATGCATAAATTCACAGGGCACAGTCTTTCCTTCCATTCGAAGAAAAATTTATGAAGGGTAGTCTCAAATATTTCAGGTTCCACCTTAAACTTGATTCCTATATAAAAACAAACATGACTAGAACTGG
>APFE030851791.1:210759-227734 GCA_000404065.3 Pinus taeda
CTTATCATACTCAATCTTTTAATATCTACCATGCATGTCTTTAACTTGGAATGATACTTCAAATATAAAATCACTTACAATATTTAAAATTATAAAAGTTAACATGGAATATCATACACTTACACCATAATAAGAATGCACATGAATCTTCATATACTATCATGGAAGATCATGCTCACGCCATAATAAGATATAACTCTTCATATTTACTATTACATAGTAAACAATTTCTAATATAATTTTAAAAGTAAGAAAACCACATTAATGTGGTTAATTAAGCGTACTCATATTAAAAATTAATATATATTATTAAATAATAAATAGTAATATTAATATTATTAAAAATGTTTAATATTGATATTATAATAATATTATTATATTTAATATAAATAAAATATTGAAGTAGGAATTAAAATACATTTAATTTGTGCAAAAGCACCTATAACATAAGGACATAATCTTAGAGTGAATATTGGATTGGGAGATGGAGGCAGCGGTTTCGAGGACCCGAGGGGTCGAACATGAAGGAATA
Source organism: Pinus taeda (assembly GCA_000404065.3). Classification (NCBI taxonomy): domain Eukaryota; kingdom Viridiplantae; phylum Streptophyta; class Pinopsida; order Pinales; family Pinaceae; genus Pinus; species Pinus taeda. Next base: position 211,292 of record APFE030851791.1, read on the forward strand.
GCAGGGTCATAGGCTGAGTCAGAGGGCCGGTTGGGCCACGGCCTAGGGCCCAACAGCGAACGGGGGAGGCAGACAACGGAGGCCCACCTGAAAACGGCTTCGATCGCAACGGGGTTCTTCTGGATCCGGTGGAAGAGTCAGGAGGCAAGGCAGGTGGATGTGGAGTTGCATTATCCAAGCGACAGCTGGAAGTCACCTGGTTTAAACTCTGTAAAAACAATTTACCGAGCAGGTAGATGCCCGATCTACTGGCTGACAGCGTTTCCCATTCGTTTTGTCATCAAATCGTGACCGGTCGCAACCATGGTTAACTCAAACGAATCGATCGATCTTGACCCTGCCTTGGAGGACATCCTCTCCGTTTGGGGGAAAGACCCTACTGCTCAAAACATCGAGCGTTATTTCGGACCGACTGAAACCCTTGTCTCAGCTTCCATCTTGCCGGATCCGCAGAAGATCAGCTTGCAGCTCTCTCAGCAGACAAAGAAAGCGGAAGAATGCGATCTGAGCCTCAAATCTGTTGGAATCCCACAGCTACCCATCAAGTAGTGCGCCGCTGAGGCTCATGCAGCTCATGTAGCCACTCGAAATATCAAAGATAAGCCCTCATCCTGCGGCCCAGTCCTCTATGGTGGGCTAGAAGATATAGTGCTCTTGGGCTCAGGTATAGGACAAAGGACCGGGAAGCTTTCTGGAAGACCTACAGCAGTTACCAGAACCTCCATCGGCAAAGAACAAAGAAACCCTAATCGAGAAGGCGAGTGGAAGGTACAGGTCTTCGAGGGTTCTCGGTCTTCTCAAGGCATCAGCATCGGCATTGATCTGGGAGCACAGGTAACAAATTTTCCCCTTACCACTTCTTTTATTCATGCTGAAGGGACCTCGGCCCCGGCCTCACAGGGTACAGAACTTCCCCCCCTATCAATTGACTCGGATCTGCAAGACATTACAGAACCCAATGAGGATTTAAGAGTCGAGGCTTCAGGGGCTCATAATAAGGGTGAGAAAAGGAAGAAACAGCGGCCGATCAATGCTCAAGAAATAGAAGGGAACTTGGTATTGGGCATGGATGTTTAGATAGACGAGGCCCTGGAGACGGCAGAATGCACACTGGTAGGAAGGGCGAGGGGGAAAAAATTCTCCTCCACTTACATTCACTCCTGGGGGGAAAGGAACTGGAAAACGGACCTCATCAGAGGGTTCACGGTGTCCATCCTTGCCAAAGGGTGGTTTATGGTGCGCTTCGAGCACAAAGAAGCTGCAGACTGGGTAGTAAGCAGGAACTGGGCTTTCGGGAACATTCCGGTTCTCTTCAAAAAATGGAGTCCCCTATTCGACTCTACGCATGAGAAGACCGATGTTCTTCCAGTATGGGTAAGGGTTCCGGGGCTCCCACCCTTTCTTTAGGTCGAATCGGTCTTCAAAGCCATCGGAAACAGGCTCGGCACCTTTCTGGAAGCCGACATGACCTTCCTGCAAACCCATAACAAGGCAATGGCTAGGATTCTTGTAAGTTTAAATCCAAGCAAAGGGCTGGCCAAGAAAATCAACCTTCAATATAAAGACTGTCTTCGAACAGATTTTAGACTATGAACACTTGCCTTTCCGGTGCCATAGATGTCATGTGTATGGACATTTAGCTAAAGATTGTCCATTGGGCAGAAGGAGGAGAATATTTCAGAGAACCATGGCACAGATGGAGACAGAATCATACCAAAACATGGCACCTTAGGGTTTCTCGAATGATGCCTCGCAGATGGGGAAAGATTCGAAACCAGCTCCTCAGCAGGTGCCTCAGCTTCCAAAGGTTTCTTCCCCGGATCCCCATACCAGAATGGAAGTAGAAGTGCCCGAGACTGGGACCGTAAATCCTGTTTTGGAGTCAATCAAAGACGATGCAGCTGCTCAAACTCCAAACCTCGGCAAGGATCCCATCGGTATGAGTCTAGATCCTCTCTCCTCTCCTAATCTCATTTTTTATTCCTTTATTAATTTTCTGGTCCCTGATTCTATGAATTGTATGCCTGAAAACATTGTCTCAAATAATATCTTGGATGGGAAAAATGTTGAATCTTGTATTGATCTCATCTTGGTTGTCATTCCCTCCATTGATCTGAATGGTGAAGGATGTTCCTCAGAGCCTCCCCCTCTGGTCCTTCCTCCCCCTGCCCCTATAACCTCAGATCCTTGGACCACAAATCCGACTCTCAAATCTTTGTGGACGGTATAGACCAATCTCTCCCTCATAGCTAGCCTAGGAAGAAAAGAGGTAGAAAATCCAGTCTTTCTATGGCCCAAGTTAAAGAAAAACACGATGTTGCAGATGGGAAGCAACAGTCGATCCCTGGGGCACTTAGAGCAGTGCAAGGCCCCGAAAAGGTTCCAAAATGATCATTACATCATGGAACTGCAGGGGTTTAGCCAGTAAGCCTAAAAAACTGGCCCTCAGGGAGATGTTGCTTTCCTCTAGAGCGGACATTCTCCTCCTTCAAGAGACCTTGGGGATCGGAATTGAAGTTGAATCGGCCCTCTCCACCCTTCTTCCAGATTGGAAATTCATAGCCATCGACTCTTCCGGTCATTCAGGTGGTCTGGCCATTGGATACAGAGATGGACGCATCAAGATCAAGAACCAATGGGGTATGAAGCTGGTGATGGGAATGGAATTTCAAACCCTAGACTTTGATTTCCCAATAACAATCCTAAACATCTATGGCCCTTGTCAGGGAAGGATGCCTTTCTGGAATGATTTAATGGCAAAGTCTATAGTGAAGAACAGTCTACTGGTGCTGGGAGGAGATCAAAACTTCTCCCTAGGAAGAGCAGAGACCTGGGGTCCTTCGGCCAGGGAGGACTCCTTAACTGACTTCTTCCAAAATATCCTCACTTCAAACAAATTTATTGATGTAAACCTCATTAAGATGAAGCCAACATGGAGGAACCGCCGAGTTGGGGAAGCAAGGGTGGCCAAAAGGCTAGATCATTTTCTCATAAACGAGGACTTGTCCTCTCTGATTCCAATCTTCCGGCAGTGGGTTGAAGAGGGGGGGCCTTCAGACCACTCTCCAATTTTCCTGGACCTATCGAAATCCCCTCCCAAGCCCCCGGCGCCTTTCAAGTTTAACTCTGCATGGCTGCAAGAACCCTCCTTCAACCAACTATTCAAGTAAACATGGATTCTTCCTGACAATCGAGCCGCTGAGGACAGAGGTTTCTTGTTTATGGAAAATCTCAAAAAACTGAAGAAAGCAACAATCTCATGGGCGAAGGACTGGAAGGCAAAACAAAATGAGGATTATAACCGGATCAGTGAGGAGCTTCAAAATCTAGAGAGCATTGAGGGGGATGGATACGTGACTCAGGAAACCAAAGACAAAATCATCCATCTAGAGAAGCTCAAAAATCAAATATTGTTGGCTAAGGAGGAGGAATGGAGGCCCAAGAGCAGAGCCATCTGGATCAAAGTTGGGGACGAGAATACAAATTTTTTTCATAATTATGCAAAAGGAAAGAAGAGTGCAAACACCATCTGGAGTCTAAAAAATGGTGAAGGAAGGGAAGCAAAGACCTTTGAAGCCCTGTCAGCTCTCGGGCAAAGTCACTTCCAAAACCAATATGCAGACCATGGCGAGGCCACAATTGCAGAGGTCATTAGAACAGCTCAGTGCTTTCCCAGATTTGTAGAAGAGGAAGAAGCAGAGGAGGTAATGACCCCTGTAACAAAAGAGGAAGTGGAGGGAGTTATCAAATCTATGGAAAAAGAAAAAAGCCCAGGGCCCGATGGTTGGGCAATTGAACTCTACCTCCATTTTTTTGATCTGATTGGAGACGAACTTACAGAAGTTGTAGAAGAGACCGGGATAAAAGGAGAGGTTTATAGTCCCTTCAACGCTACTTTTATTGCTCTCATCCGCAAGAAGGAAAATCCTGAATCTTTCGAAGACTTCGGACCTATTTCCTTATGCAACAGTATATACAAAATAATAGTGAAAGTGATTGCGCTCATAATAAAACCAATTTTATCAAAGCATATCTCTCCTGAGCAATTGGTTTCCTGAATGGTCGTCAAATCCATGAAGCCATAGGTGTGGCTCAGGAGGTTCTTCATAGTGTTAAACAAAAGAACAAAAAGGGAGTTGTTCTAAAAATTGATTTATCTAAAGCCTTCGACAGAATAAATTGGATTTATATCCGTTTGCTCTTGACTCACCTGGGCTTCAAAGTGGATTTCATCAGCTGGATAATGGGCTACATCACAAATGTCAGCTATGCAATCCTCATTAACGGTGCAGCCACTCCTTTCTTCAAAGGACAGAGGGGTCTGAGGCAAGGTTGTCCTCTATCCCCCCTGTTATTTCTTTTAGTTACAGAAGGTTTAAGCCAGCTGATCCTAAAGGCCAGAAGGGAAGGTAAGGTCAGAGGTATCGAAGTAGCAGTTAACCTAAGCATAACTCACCTCCTATTTGTTGATGATATTCTGGTTTTCACAAATGGTACTCCTATCGAAATAGCATAATTAAGCAACATTTTTGACATGTTCATGAAAGCCACTGGAATGCTGATAAACTCCAGGAAATCTCAATTAATTGTGGAAGGACTAAACAGACATGACAGAGCTCAAATTCTTTCACATTTTCCTTTTGAATTAAGCTTCATGCAATCCCCCTTCAAGTACTTAGGCTTCTGGTTGAAACCCAACGCGTATAAGAAAGAGGACTGGAACTGGTTGACTGCAAAACTAGAAGCCAGAATATCCCACTGGAGTTACAAATGGCTATCCAGAGCAGGGAGATTGACTCTAATCAAATCAGTGCTCCTGGCCATCCCAGTCTATTGGGCAGCGCTGACTTGGGTTCCTAAAGGCACGCTGGAGAAAATCGGAAGAATTTGTAGCAGATTCCTTTGGGCAGGATAAAAGAAAATGTCATTCTTCCTTGGGTTGCCTGGGAGAAAGTGGCAAGGCCCAAAGACTGGGGAGGATGGGAGATAAAAAGCCTCCCAGATTTCAGCCTTTCCCTGGAAGCAAAATCAGGCTGGAGGCTTATCAAGCTGGAAAACCTCTGGACAAGAGTGATCAAGAGGAAATACATTGACTCGGTGCCATTAGAAGACTGGATCAGGAACCCAGCAAAGAATAAAAAGAATGCCTCAGTGATATGGAAAGCAACGGTGGAATCTTTTAAAGTGATTGAGCAGGGGTTAGCTTGGAAAATTGGGAATGGGCGGAATGTGAAGATAGGGAAGGATCCTTGGGTCGGGTGCAATATGAATTATGCCCTTTCCCCCGGTCTAACTCAGCATATTGAAAGCAGAGGTATTTATTACTTGTATCAGGTGGAAAAAATCGGTCACTCATCCATTTGGGGACAGGCCTGGAAAGAAGAAGAAGATCTGGAATTAGAACAAGTCTGGAGGAATGAATGGAACACTTATACTCAAGAACTCATCAGATCACAAGCCAGACTGAAAGACAGCCCAGACGAACTCATTTGGGCACATGCAGACTCCGGAGAATATTCCCCAAAAAGTGGGTACAAATACCTCATGACTAGGAAAGGTTGGGATCCACCCGAATGGTGGTCGAGGCACCTTTGGAAGCTCAAATCCCCTCCTAAGGAAAAAATATTTTTTTGGTGCATTCTAAGAAGAAAAATCCCAACCTGGGACATCTTACAGTTAAGATACATGCATGGCCCAGGGAGATGCACTCTATGCAAAACAGAAGCTGAACCATCAATCACCTATTTCTAAACTGTCAAGAAACAAAAAATATTTGGGGGGAGGCAGGGAAGCTGTTGAATAAAAGCTTTGTCTCAGCAGGAGAAAATATGAACGAGGCATGGTCAAATTGGTGGAAACTGTATCCTGAAGGAAATATGAGAAATCTCCCCCTGATCATCAGTTGGGGGGTTTGGATAGCAAGGAATAAAAGCATCTTTAAGGACATGGAAATCCCACGGACAGTTACGGCAACCCTCAGTGTCTCTATCTTCTCTAGCATCCCTGAACCAGAACCGAATCCTCCTCCAAGACAAATCAAGGAAATTCAAATAAAAGAGGGTATTCCTTGGGCGTTTTTTGACGGGGCTTCTCAGAACAACAAGGCAGGCGCTGGCATTGTCATTCACAAAAACCCAGATCAGCTCATTAAAGCCTCGGTTGGGTTAGGCTCAGGTTCAAATAATTTCGCGGAACTGGCAGCGCTGAAACTTCTCCTATGCTGGCTCATTCATAGGAACATTCCCACAATTCAGATCTTTGGAGACTCACTTAATGTCATCAAATGGGTTAATGGTCACAGTGTTTGCAAAAATCAGTCTTTAAAAATTCTGCTGGATGAAATTCAGGTTTTGAAACCTCTTTTAACTGTTTTTCCATTTGTCACATCTACAGGGAACTCAATGATTCAGCAGACCACCTTTCTAAAGAAGGTTTACAACAAGATATGGGCCATTGGAAAATAGAACAGGTTATTCATGAACAGACCAGCACTACAGATCAGCCACCTTATCTCCAGCATTTTTGACTGTTTTATTTTCAGCATATATATAAAAAAACTCATAATTATTTCCTATATATAATTACTTCTACTTTGTATCATCGGTTTTAGAAGGATTAAAATTTCTGCAAAATTTTGTAAGGGTTGTTTTTCCTCTTTTGAGGAGATCCACTTGTTTTGGAAGGTTCATGGTTATGCCGGAATGATCATCACATGCCTCGGTCGTACAGCTCAAAGAGGGATTCCATCCCACGGACCTGTCAACTACTTGCTGCAAGTAGGACAGATTTTGGCTTGTAAACAAAACTGCCTATCAGTCAAACAGTGATGCTACTGCATTTGCAATGTAACTTTTTATCTCTAATAAAAAGTTCGATTTTTCTTTATATATATATATAATATATAATATATATATATATTATACATATTATATTATATTATGTTTAATATATTAAAATTATTTAATATTAATATTATGTTTAATATATATAAAATATTTATTTTATAATTATTTATATTATATTATATTACTAATTATATATCTCTCTGAAAGTTTATTTTTTATTATTATAAATAATAATTATAATTAACTAATATTATTATTTAATTATTATTATACTAGGAGGATCATGCTTACACATAATAAGATTAACTCTTTTCTTTTACTTTAAATGTAAAACTTTTTATATATTCTAAAATTTATTAAATATATTTAAAACCATCTTCGTTCTTTATGGTATGATAAATTTTGCAACCATTTTCATTCTTTTAGTTATTGCAAAGGAATTATAAAAGGTGGATTCGTCTTCTACAACCAAAGGGAAAGAACCAAATAAATGTATTTGGTCAATCATAATGGATAATGGGCCACAATTTTATGAATACTTATTATGAATTGGAATTACTTTACAATTTTTCACACTCATTATGAATGGGAATTACTTTACAATTTTTCACACTCATTATGAATTGGAATTATTTTACAATTTTGTTTTTTTTGGTAATACAAAGGCATTATGAAAGGTGGATTCATTTTCTATGATCAAAAGTGGATTATTTTTTATGATAAAAAAAACAAGGAGTTCAATAATATATTGATGACAAAGTTTTATGAATAAATAATAATGAGATAAAATTTTATAAATAAATTTTATGGTATTTTTCTTTTCACACTCATTATAAATTGGAATTATTTCACATTCTCTTTATTGAATAAGATTTTAAATTCATTCTAAGTGAAAAGTTTAAATTATTTTATTAAACAATTTTTAAAATACAAAGTTATCATACAACCCATTAAATTCACAGCCTACCCTTACTTTAATAGCTTCCCATTATCATTTTCACATTAAAGTAAGAACATCCATCATGATCCCACGTAGGTGAAAGAGAAAAAGAGAGGTGGAAATATTTAGCGACATATTTTAATTATATCATTAGGCTCATGTTTCTTAGTAGCTCCTTATTTTTTACCTTGTAACTCTGTTAAAGATTGGAAATATCGTTTAGAAAAACTCTTTCTCATTCAGGTTCAAACATAGCTTTTAATCCTTCATCTAGCTCCTTCAAACATTTTATTATTTTATTTTTTCCCACTCTCATATAACTTTTTTATAGTCTCTTTAAGCTTTTTGGTAAACTATTTCATGGAAATATCATTTGAAGGATTATCACGGGTAGTCTAAGGCTGAATTACAAGGCCTCTAAAGTCCTCATCATTGATCCAAGCATAGTTAAATCTGAAGGGCACTAGAGCTTTCTATTTCTAAAATATTAGTAAGAGGATTAGATAAACACCCATAGCCTACCCAACTTTAAATTCTGGAGGTATCTTCCATTGGATTTCCATAAATAAATAATCGATCTAATCTCTTAGTAATTCCATCACTACCTCTTCTAACATTAAATAATCTAACTTCTTAGTAATTCCTTCACTACCTCTTCTAACATTACTCCACGTAGGGAATATTTTGATAGCTTCCGCATCTATGAGGTTTTGTTCTTCAAAAAATTAGGAGAAATAATATTTCCATCCCTCCGTTATTTCCTTCTTAGCTTTAGTTTTTTTTTTATAGAGCCATAAAATATTTCCTTCTTATGGAATTTGGAATTTCTTATTTCATGATTGGTCTTTCTGTGAAAACTCTGAAATATTTCATTGTTCATTTTTCAACATTAACTAATAAGATTATTTTTAATAAATTTTGGAACTTTCTTCAGCCTCCTTTAATGTGATTCTTCCTATGATTTTTCAGTTGTATAGCTTCTTCATTAAAAATTTGATTCTTTACATTTAGAAGCTCAACCTAGTTTTTTTTCCAATAATTCCAAAAAGTTTGAAAACATGACCTCTTTCTTTAATCCAATGGTTTGAATTTTAACCTCTTCAACAGATTCTAATTAGATCCCATAGAGACATCATTTTTCTTAATAGGAAGTGATTCTTTACATTTAGAGGCTCAACCTAGTTTTTTTCCAATAGTTCCAAAAAGTTTGAAAACTTGACATCTTTCCCCAAACCAATTAGGATTTGAAATTTGGGCTTCAAGAGATTCTAATTAAGAGCCCATCCTCGTGTTTCTTAATAGGAAGTATAGGATCTAAGGTCTTAGGGACACTATCTACAAACACTTCACTTCAATGCTAAATAATTTATACCCACACACCCATTAGGACAAAAAACACAGTAATCAATGAAACGAGAATTGAACTGAGTTCTCACTTTTTTAGAGGTAGCAAAAATTCATCTGATTTTGAAAAGTGTTGATTCAAAATACACTCTTTTTTTTTAGCGTATTTTTGATACTTTAAATTTTTTTTGCACATTTTTTTAAAATGTTACTTAATTTCATGCCAAATTTAAAAAGCGTTGATGCAACATCAACCCCTTTTTTGGGGGCTTATTTTTGACATTTAAATTTTTTGATATATTAAGTAGGGATAAAAAAATTTAAATGTTGTTGATTTTCATGTGGATTTTGAAAAGCATCAATTTTTTTTTTCGGGGCATATTTTTGACACTTCAAATTTTTTTATGTCTTAAGTATGCACTTTTCTTTTTAAATATTTGATACTTCACCAATTAAATAAAAACAAATAATCAAATATAAAAAAAATTAATAAATAAATAAAATAAATTTTATTAAAAACCAAAGTAAAAGAAAAAGCATAAAAAAAATTAAAATGACCATAGAATGATGAAATTCAAACAAAAAAAATATATATTAAAAAGGCAAAAATATAAAATTATTAAAAAAATAAAGAAAATATATATCTATTATATTATATGTGTGTGGTGTGTGTAAGGCATTAAAAAATTATAAATAAAATTGGCCTGTCACCCCCACCCCGCAGCTGGCAGGGTTGGCAGGTCGATTCCAGGTCGAGTTGCCACCCCCACCCAGCTACCAAGGGGTCGCGAACCAAGGTGGGCGTGCGTGATTCCCATAATCACCCTCTATTCCCCTACACAGTAGAGGGTGATTCCGAGAATCACCCATGATGCCCTCTCGCCCTTAACACGACGAAGGGTGATTATGGGAATCACCCTTTAGCCATGATACGACATAGGGTGATTCCCAAAATCACCTTCTAACCCCCATTATGGTGGAGGGTGATTCCCATAATCACCCATTGTGCCCTCTCACCACTAACACAACGGAGGGTGATTCTCGAAATCACCTCTAGCCCACAGCATCGTAGAGGGTGATTCTCGGAATCACCCTCTTGCCCTAGCATGGAGGAGGGTGATTCCAAGAATCACCCTCTTGCCCTAGCATGGAGGAGGGATTCCAAGAATCACCCTCTAGATCAGCACGACAAAGAGTGATTTCTAGATCGGCACGGCAAAGGGTGATTCCCAAATTCACCCTTTAGCCCCCAACATGGGGGAGGGTGATTCTGGGAATAACTCAAGGTGGCCTCTCACCACCAACATGGTGGAGGGTGATTCCCAGAATCACCATCTGGCCCTAGCACAGAGGAGGGTGATTCTGGAAATCACCCTTTAACCCTAGCATGGCGAAGGGTGATTCCTGGAATCACCCTTTGGCCCACAACATGGTGGAGGGTGATTCTCGAAATCCCCCTCTCACCACCAACACGATAGAGGGTGATTTTGAGAATCACCCTCTAGCCCCAACACAACAAAGGGTGATTCCCAAAATCACCCTCTCGCCCCCAGCACAGTGGAAGGTGATTCAAGGAATCACCCACGGTTCCCTCTCACCACCAACACATGTGGAGGGTGATTCCCGGAATCACCCTCTTCCCTCGACACATCGGAGGGTGATTCCTGGAATCACCCTCTATCCTTGGCACGGTAGAGGGTGAATCTCAAATTCACCCTCTGGCCCCGGCATGGTGGAGGATGATTCATAGAATCACCCTCTCGCCCCCAGCACATCATAGGGTGATTCTTGGAATTGCCTTTCCACCCTCGCCCAACTGCCAAGGTGTCGTAGGCCAGGGCGAGTACCCTTGCCCATGGCCCCTTGGCCGTTGGGCGAGGTGGCAAAGCGATTTCGGAATTGGCTTGCCACCCTGCCTAACAGCACCTTGGCAGTTGAGAAATATGGCAAGTTGATTATATAATCAACTTGCCATATTTCTCAACTGTCAAGGTGTTGTTAGGCAAGGTGGCAAGCCAATTCCGAAATCGCTTTGCCACCTCGCCCAACGGCCAAGGGGCCGTGGGCAAGGGTACCCGCCCTGGCCTACGGCACCTTGGCAGTTGGGCGAGGGTGGAAAGGAAATTCCAGGAATCACCCTATGATGTGCTGGGGGCGAGAGGGTGATTCTATGAATCATCCTCCACCATGTCGGGGCCAGAGGGTGAATTTGAATATATATATATAATATATATTATATATATATATATATATAATATATATTTATAATATATTATATATATAATAATATTATATATATATATAATATTTATTATATATTACTTTTGTATTTTTTAATATTTTTGTTTTTCTTATTTTTTATGTTTAATTTTCATTTCATTGTTTAAAATAATATATATATTAGTTTTATTTTTTTATTTGGTTTTCTTTGTTTTTTATATTTTGATTTTTTGTTATTTTTTAATTTTTAATTTTCCTTTTTTATGTTTTTAATTTTATTTATTATTTATTATTATTTTGGGAGTTAGAATTAATTAATTCATTTTTGTTTGTTATTTTATTTTTATGATTATTATATTTATTTATTTATTTATTATTGTAGGGGTTTTGTCGATGTTCATCTAGCAACCTGACCCCAATATGTGTCAGTTTGATCGTTGATTTTTCAATTTGTATTACAATGCATCAAATTCGCCTCTATTAAGTGTTAATTTGATGGTTGATTTTTAAGTGTCAACTGCAATGGGTCAAATACACCCCCACTATGTGTCAATTCGATGATTGATTTTTAAGTTTTCGTTACACAAGAACTATACTTTTTAGCAATTGGTATAATGACTTTTTTATTTAGGTATTTATTTTTAAGGTTTAATTTAGTCATGATATTTGATCTCGAAATATGTTGAAAATCTTAGGTTTGTTTTTTATCCCGGGGAAATATCTGGGCAAATGAACTTGAAGGGATCACATCTCATCAGCTTATTAGCAAAGCCTAACCCTGAGAGCATTGAGGAGAATTGACCTTGTGACCTCCTATTAGCAAGGTTCTTTAACAAAGGGAACTCAACCAATTGAGCTAACCCTCGAGGCTGAAAATATAAGCTTTGTTATAGTCATGATATTTGTTTTTTATTCCATGGCTGAAAAAATGTTGAAATTTTAAGGTTTTTTGGAGTCGTGATATTTTATCTTTAACACCATGGTTGAAAAATGCCAAAATTATAATGTTTTTCAAAGTCATAATGCCATGGTTGAGAGTTGTTGGAAATTTTAGGTTTTCTAGAGTCGTGATATTTTATCTTCAACGTTTTGTTAAAAACTATTGGAAATTTAATGATTTTTAAAGTCATGGTATTTTATTTTTAATGTAATACTAAAAAATGTTGGAATTTTAGCAACAACAAAAAAAATTGGTTGATGCCAACGTCGACACTTTTTTATTTCAAGGTGTTTCTTATGCAAAAAAAAATGACTTTTATTGTCATTTTTTTTAAATGTTGAAAATTTACCCCAAAAAACGTCATTCCAGGATACACACTTTTTCTTTTTGGGTTGTTTTTTCACGATTTTTTGGGGTTTTTTGGCTAGAGTTCTCATCTTGAGGTTACAATTTTCGTCTGATCATTTACTTTATTAAAATAGGATTTGATGAAATTCTTTAGAACACAAGGATGGTCCTATACAAGGAATGACTTTCCTTTTGTTTATTGGACCTTGATAAGGGAGAATGAAATTTGGGTCTTGAAACAACTATTTTCCCTTGATATTTTCAAAAGTAAATTTCCTAGATTTTGGTGAGAATGACAAAAAATCCATCCTCTCTCCTTAAGGATTCTCTTCTATAGTCTTTGGTGAAACATTTAGAGTTCATGAATATTTTTCTTTCTTAACCCATTTTTTACCGCTTTATGAAAACCCCCCTATGTTTTTATAGTGTTCCCACAAATGTATTATTTGATTATAGGCACCACATCTAAAACGAGTCCTCCAAAAGTCTAGCTTTGTGTAAAAACCTAAGATCCACATTATATTTCTAATTCTAGTATTAGATATTCTCTTAAGTCCATTTCCACAAAGATTAGAGGAAATTCCAGCCTTAAAGTGACCTCCTAAGGAAAAGTAATAAAATAATAAAATAAGAGTTATGAATTTTGGAAGGGTTGATCTGCTTATAGGTTTATTGAAATTTCAAGTGTGGACACTCATTTGATGTGGAATTAAATTCCACATCCAACAAGTACCCATTATGCATACTTCTAATAAGACCCGCATTGATAAAAATTGAAGATATATTAAAAAAATGTATTCAATTCGTTTTCTTTCAAGAATTCTTTCATTGTAAAATTTGTTTCTAAATAGTTTTCCTTCTTAATATTCCTTCCATTGAACTTACAAACCCCTCTCTTTTTATGGAAAAGAGTAAAAAAATATCGAAGTATCCTAAACCTAAATTTGATCTCTAAGGAACATCAAATGAAAATGAGAAATGATCTATCAATGAACCATGGACTAGCTAACTTGACAATAGCTAGTGTAATAGGGAAGTTCTTACCTCCTTGAAACAATCAAACCCTAGTGTCTTTGGGTGATGTAATGCTTGATAATGGTTTGTTTCCCAGGCTTGAAGGAAACTTACCTAATCTAGATTACCCATAACCTTCTTAAGAAGCACATTTCCTCCATTTAGCTCTAACTTTAAATTTCTCTATGCCTTTTCATTATTTACTATCTTATTATTGCATAGAATGTCTAGAAATCACTAATGCATTTTGAAGATTGATGTGGGAATTAAACTCACTAATGTGTTTCGAATATTAATGTGGAAGTCACCATCCTCGTAATCCACTAGATCAAAATCTTATTCATCTATTATGTCTATTATATAATAGATATGTCTTCCATACTTTCTACTTTTACCATGCATTAATATATCATAAATTACATTTTCAATTCATAAACATCCACCATGATGTAATAAAGGTTAATTTTAATCACTAGTTTGGAGAAGTCTTATTCTAATAGAACATTCATTAATTGATGAGGAATTGGTTCCATTTTCACTTTTGGTTGGATATCTCCTCAAATATATTACATTTATAGTGACTCATTTGTAATTTTATTCATAATTTTTATACGTATAGTAGCTCATTAGTAATTTTCTTCACACTTTTTAAGTTGGGTACGACACTCGTGGAATGTTATGGCATTCTTTTGGGATGATCCTATCGACACGATTTTAGAACAATTTGTGATGGATTGGATAAGACTTACAAGTTTCATAAGAATGGTAAAACATTTGAGTTCAAGTATGCATCTTCCATAAACTCTCTCCTAACTAGTTGTCAAATAAACTAATGTCATGAAAAAGTTTGCTATATGCAAATTTTGTAAGTAATGAAGGAATTTTCATTGGTTTTCCATATAAATTTATAAAAATCATATTATATCCTTACCCTATTATTTTGATGAAACCACATAATTCCTTCTTGTTGGGTTGTGTTATATTCTTTCCACGACTAGCCCACGTAGTTAACCGAGGGGTTAGAGGGGGGGCGGAACCCCACCTTCGTTGCGCCGATTGTGTAGCGGAGGGGGTCATAGGGGGTTTGAGGCATACCCGTAACCCCAATTTATGGGGTCCAAGGCAGCACCTCGGAAAATTTTGGTTTTGGACCCTATGTTAGGTTGGGCGGACCCACTTATGGCTTTGTGCATGATTTTCGCACATGTTTTTTTGGACGCGATGGTTTTCGGTCCATGGTTTTGGGTGCGATGGTTTTCAGTCCATGGTATTGTATGCTTCAACATGTATAAATATGTATTGTAACATTGAAAGAAAATAATGAAAAAACAAGCTAGTAGTCCCGGTTTTGGGATCCAGAGGAAAATCTCTGTGTATATGTGTTTTATGTGTTATGCTCTCGCATTGTTTATTTTCTGTGTTTTAGAATTCGTATGCAGGTAATTTTTGTACAGGGTTAGAACCTACATTTGGTATCAGAGTTGTTTTGGCTTCAAGGGGATGCCTTTGTTGCTGAGGGGTTTCGCTCAGGCCTATGGTAGACCCTATTCAGTGGGAGATCTGCGAGATCGATTCTGGTGGTAAAAGAAGATGGCGAGCAATGGAAAGATAGAGATCGATAAATTTAATGGTCAGAGTTTTGAGTTGTGGAAACTCAAGATGGAGGATCTGTTGGTGGATAAATATCAATGGATCGTTGTAGATCTGGGTACTAAACCAACGGGAGTGTACGATGAAGAATGGAAGAAGTTGGATCGGAAGGCAAAAAGCACAATATGATTGTGTGTCTCAGATTCACTATTGTTGAATGTATCAGGGGAAGCTACGGCGAAGGCTTTATGGGACAAGTTAGGGACTTTGTACCAATCTAAGTCTCGGGTGAATAAACTGTTCCTGCGGAAAAAGCTGTATAACCTGAGGATGAAATATGGAGACTCGGTGACAGAGCATCTGAATGCATTTAATACTGTGGTAAGTCAGTTATTATCTGTTGATATTAAAATTTCAGATGAAGATAAGTGCATCAGTTTGTTGTGTTCTCTACCAGACTCGTGGGATAGTCTGGTTATTGCAATAAGTAGCAATGCAATTGCTTTGCAGTTTGATGAAATAGTCTCAGCCTTGCTGACGGAGGAGATGAGACGGAAAAATATGGACAACCAGAATGGTGATGCCTTGTCTGTACGAGGACGTTCCCAGAACAGAAACAAAAATAAGTCATCGAGAGGGAGATCTAAATCTAGAGGGAGATCTAAATCTCCAGGAAAACCTACAAAGGTGGTGTGCTGGAAATGCGGAAAGGAAGGGCACTTCAGAAGGGAGTGTAAATCCAAAGCTCCTGATAAAGGAAAGGGATCTGATGATGCTCCTTCTGCAGAGGCAAAAACCACCTCAGATGAAGGTGGGGATGTGTACTTGGCTTCTTCAAGTACACATGTAGATCATGAGGCATGGTTTATTGATTCAGGTGCATCCTTTCACTTCACTCCCCATAGAGAGTGGTTCTGCGAGTATGAGAAATACGATGGTGGTGATGTCTTCTTAGGAGATGATAGGAAGGCTAGAATCATTGGTCACGGAAAAGTATTGAAGTTGCAAGGTGGAAGGGTTAGAACCCTTCCAGGTGTTCTGCATATTCCTGCGTTGGCCAGAAATCTGATTTTGTAAGCAAGTTGGATGATGCAGGTGTAAAGACAGTGTTCGAGAAGGATACCTGCAAGATGGTTCGAGGAGCACTGGTATTGATGCGGGGAGTTCGGATTGGAACTCTGTACAAGCTGCAAGGTAGCACT